>PVIH01028630.1:0-14862 GCA_004025045.1 Sigmodon hispidus | reverse complement strand
TTTTTTTTTTTTTTTTTTTTTTTTTTTTTTTTTTTTTTTTTTTTTTTTTTTTTTTTTTTAGATTTTATTCCGTGTGTGGGTGTTTAACAGTGTGTATATCTGTGCATGACATTTATTCAGTACCCTTGAAGGCCAGAAAAAGCATCAGATCCCCTGGGACTGGAGTTACAATCATGAGGCAACATGTGGATGGAAGGGCGGAACCTGAGTTTTTTGGAAGAGTAAACAGTATTCTCGGTTGCTGGGCCGTCATTCTAGCCCCAAAGTCTAGCTTTTTGTCCCTATAATACCTCATCAGATCTCAGCTGCTCTGAACTTAGACATCTCTAATTCTTTTTTTTTAATATTTATTTATTTAATTTTATGTGAATTGGTGTTTTGCCTGCATATATAACTGTGTAAGGGTGTCAGATCTTGGAATTACAGACAGTTGTTAGCCTCCATGTGGATACTGGGACTCGAACTCAGGTCCTCTGGAAGAACAGTCAGTGCTCCTAACAACTGAGCCATCTCTACAGCCCGGACATTTCTGGTTCTTAGAGAGTTAACCTTTTTCTGTCTTCATGGCATCATCTGGCTTGTCAAGGTCTCAGTTAAGAAGCCCTGCCATCTTTTTCCTATGCTTCAGACTGTGGGGTTATTTTTTTAAGGTTTATTTTTAATTCTGTGTGTCTGTATCTGCACGTAGGTTTGTGTACTTGAGTGTAGTGCCTGAGGAGTCCAGAAGAGGGCATCAGATCCTCCAGAGCTGGAGCTACAGGCAGTCATGAGCCACCTGACTTGAGTGCTGGGAACCAAACTTGTATATTCTGCAAGAGCGATATAGACTCATAACCACTGAGCAATGTCTTCAGTACACCGTGTGTTTATTTGTATATTTTGTTGCCCCTCCAGCTTAATAAAAATAAATAAATAATGGGAAAGGGAAAAAAATCCAAAGTGTTTTGTTTTGTTTTTCCTTACAGATATAAAGTGCTTTAGAGATAAAGAGAGGAATTGTTTAGAGCACAACAGAGTGCCAATTCATTTCTCCTCAGCCTTGCACATGAGTACAGTGGTTAGGGCTGAACACAAAGGTGAAAAGCCATGTTAAAGGTATTGACAGTAGGAGGGTGTCAGAAACCTAACGAGGAAAGAGAATCTCTGGGCTGGGAGGTAACATAAAAAATGACTACTCTTCCACCGAAACAAAGCAAAGGGCACAGCAGTTTGACACGTCACCAGCTGCTCCCTCATGTTCTATCCAAAAGAGCCTGTCACCAGCCCCGTGTCTGTTGCTGAAAACAAACAGCCCAACAAGGAAGAAGAAAAAGCCACTTAGTTATTTCCAATCCAGACCCTCCTAGCACACAATGTGAAATGAAGCCACTTTCCTTCCTTTATCTGTCGCTACCCTAGTCCAGGATCTCATGCTTCTGCACACAGTAGCAGATAGTCAGCCCACATTCACACTTGTGTCCACACCACAGCCGGAATGGCCCTTTGGGCTGGCCGGATGACTCAGCAGCAGCAAGTAAGGTGACTTGTCTCCAAGCATGGTGGCCTACACATGGTCCTTAGGATCCACAAAGTAGAGACTAACTCGTTGCCCTCTGACTCCCTTGGGACCTTCCCTGGCATGTGTGCTTACACATCACAAATAAACACGAGCACACACACATATATATGAATATATATGTGTTTATATTGTACACACACACACCAGGCCTGATCATGTAGACTCCCCATGATTAAAAGCCTTCGCTGACACTGGTCACGTGCCTGGTAGTCTTGTGGCTCAGCTCACTTTTCATCCTGTTTTTGTTAGTGCTTCCCTGCCCCTAATCTCCTGTCCTTCCCACCATGAGGACCGACTGGAAAAATGCCTCCCATGGTTGCGGAGGTAACATACCCTCCTGGGATCTCCATGAGCCCTTCGCTGCCTTTAGATAAAGCCATACTCCATCCTCTGCTCTCCTCGTGTAATGTCAGCAGTGTAGAACTGCTTATTTATATTGTTTTTTGATCATAGTCTGTTTCCAAGATTGTAGCGTAAACCCCAGGTGTGCCATAACCACTTCACTCACTATGTTCCTAGCAAAGGAAATTCCCTGTAAATACTTGCTGGCCAACTATTCTTATTAACAGCCTGCCCTAGAAAATAAGATCTCATTAAAAAATGATTTTTAAGAGAAAGAGCGGTGGTCCCAGTTGTGTGTGTGTGTGTGTGTGTGTGTGTGTGTGTGTGTATTCAGATTTCCACAGAGGCCAGAAGAAGGCATTAGTTAGTCTGAAGCTGGAATTACAGGCGGCTCACAGCCTCCTAATGTAGATGTTAGGAACTGAACTCAGGTTCTCTGGAAGAGCAGCAAGCACCCTTAACCACTGAGCCATAATTCCAGCGCCCCCCAAAAACCTTTTTAGATTTTCATCTACATATTAATAACAATCATATTCATAAAGCCCCCTCTAGTGGAATGCTATCTTCTGCCTTGAAAGCAGAAGATATAGAATAAATGTCTTAAAATGGTATTATCTATCAATATGTATTTTGTTTAGTTTTGTAACTATTGCATTTTATTATACTGCTCCAATGTTTATAGGTTTATTTATTATTTATCATTTTTTTATTTGAGAAGCATGTAACCACAAAATACATTATGAAAAAGAAAGTTCATAGATTATATTGCCAATCTGAATTATTGTGTGTTCCCTTTTAGGCTCCCGCACCCCTCAGTGCTTGGGATTTAACCCAGGCTCTTATTTGTGCTAAGCAAGCATGCTACCAATGAGCTACATCTCAGGCCTGATTTTGGCCTTTTTATGTTAACTTTTTAACTGACCGCAGTATGACTATGGCAGTTAACACACTATAAAAATCTGTATTCTCTTTCCTCGAACAAATGCCTATTGATTGGTCCAAGCACCATGCAGCACGTGATATAGGCAATGCACCTTCTTCATTCTGCTCAGTGCAGTAGGCACTGGAAAGAACCCACTGTGATGAACACCACGCCAACCAAAAGCAAATCTGGTTCCTTGACAGTATTTTAACAGAACAGCCGCACAACCCAGGTGTATTTCTTATAGTATCTCCTCTCCTTCTGGGAGGATGAAACAAAACTCATCTCTACTGCCTTCCTATTTTCTTTCTTTGTTTATTAGGCAACTTGATTATTGACCGTTACAGCAATGAATGAGGGTCTCTGTGTTCTAGTGGGCGAGCACAGGCCACACCTCCTAAAGGATGAATGAATGATGGAGGGATGAATGAAGTAGGTGCTAAGTTGAATTTTCTTAGGAGCAAGAGGGATGAATGAGGTCATAGAGGAAGGGCGGCTCTTCTCCAGGATCAGGACAGCATCCTTAATGGTAACAATGAAACAGATTCCTAAACAGAGTGAGGAGGTGCTGGGGGGTGGGGGGATGTGTCATCAAGTACCGTGTTATTTTCCAGTTTTCTGTGACAAAGCATGACAAGTGCATGTAATCTGGCTCATTAGAGTCCATGATAGTGGCACAGAGGATGGCAGCAGGGGCAAGAGAGAATCCACAGCTTGATCCAAAAGTAGAAGGACAACAAAATAGGCCTGTAATAGTGCCAGTCTTTTGAAATCTGGAGCTCACCCCAGTGGCAAACCTCCTCTAACAAGGCTACACCTCCAAGTCCTTCCCAAACAGTTCCACCAACTGAGGACCCAGTGTTCGAACATGACCCTGTAGGGACCATTCTCATTTAAACCACCACTGAGACAAAGCCCTGGGTTTAAACAGACTGTGCTTTGTGATTTCAAGTAGTGAAGAGCTAGAGTGAGGGGTGGCTGGGAGTCACAGTGGTCAGGGGTGGGTGGTGAGCTTGTTAGCCAAGTGAAGTCTCTGCTCTTTTCTGAGAAAAATGATACAGTAGATATGAACAACCTACCCCTGCCTGTAAGTTTCGCTCGTGAGAAGAGATACACACTACCAAGGCCATATGAGAGTTTATTTAAGAGAGTTCCCAGGCAGGTGCAGAAGCAGAGAAGCAGGGCAGACCAAGAGACAAAGAGAGAGAGAGAGACCCCAGACTGCGAGGTCTCTTTTAAGAGAAGGGGTGTGTATGGGTTTACACAGCCACACCCAGGGGTGTGTTTCCGTACAGGGTGCATCCCACCTGAGCCGAGTTGGCTCAGCTAGTGGAGTGCCAAGAATCCTTATATTACCTGCTGCATTCTCTATTTTCTCTGATGCCCAATAGCTTTTTCGTTGTCACCCACAGGAGGAATAACCTTGTTCCGGAGTTTGAAGATACATTATTCCCACACATAAATGTAAATGAGCTTCACCCTACGGTGTCACATTCAGATTATGTAACTGCTGTTCCAAGAAGCCATGCACATTACAAGCATTTTTTTTAAAAGATGATATAACTTTAATGTCTCATTTTCTTCTCTGTTACTCATTTGAGGAAATTGTTCTCCAAAAACAATGACCAAATATTTTCCAAACTGCATACAACACTTCACCTAATATGGCATCCTGTCGATCTGTAGGTATTGAACAATGTAGAAGCCAGCTTTGTATTTTGTCCTTTATTTTTGGTTGGTTTGGAGAGGAAACCAATTATAGTCTTCCTTGAGATGCTTTGTGGTCAGATCTGTCACATGCCAAAGACAGATCCCATTAGTAGGTTTTAGACACCTGGCTTCTGAAAGAATTAGCTGTCACAGGTGCTCAGTAGTGATTGATTTCTTGTGTTTTCCTTCTCTAGGAAGAAAGATCACAGCTTTCCCAGGCTGGGAGAAAAAATATGGAATGTGTTGTACCTCTGACTGAATACAACCAAATGAACTGTACTGACCATAGTTCAGAAACCAGCAGTTAACAATTTCTGAAGACTTCAACCTTGTCCAGCACTTTCCAGAGCAGACTCACTGTTTACAAGAACTCTTGGCCTCCCAAAGTTGGCAACCTCAAATATTGTTTATTTAAAGTATTTCTGCAAAAGAAAAGTACCCCAGAGCCCATTCTCCAAAATGGCGATGGATGGGTATCTGTGGATGGTCATTTTAGGTTTTATCATTGCTTTCATCCTGGCATTTTCAGTTGGTGCAAATGACGTTGCCAACTCTTTTGGAACCGCGGTGGGCTCTGGCGTGGTGACCTTGAGACAGGCATGCATTCTGGCTTCAATATTTGAGACCACCGGCTCTGTGCTATTAGGAGCAAAAGTAGGAGAGACTATACGAAAAGGCATCATCGATGTGAACCTCTACAATAACACTGTGGCGACCCTTATGGCTGGGGAAGTGAGTGCAATGGTTGGTGAGTAGCTTTGACCTCAGAGCCAATGGGAAGTGCATCCGCTCATCTCCCCCGCCCCTATACGGGTTCCATAAGTGGGAGGGGGTCTGTGTTGTAACTTTTTGAAAGCTGGCTTAATGATTGGTGTTTACGATACAATTCATTGTCTGTACTTTATGATTTTTACAAGAAAGCATCTATTTTTTTCAGACTTTTAGCCATCTTAAAAATATACTTGAGCCTCAGGATACTGCAGAATATTGCTTTATTGTTTAAGAGATATGTTAAAGTTACTAAAGAACATATGTATGTGTGTGACTATTTTCAATTTTATCTGTAACCAACATTGAAAGTTGATTTATATTTTTTCCTAATGATTTTTCATTGTGTACAATGGAATGTTTCAAAAATGTAGATATCATAAAACAATATTTAGGAGGTTGGGTATGCCTCTGGACTAGACTGCCCAGCATGCATGAGACCCTGAGAGCAACTCATAGTACTACAAAAAAATAACGGTAGTATTTTGGGGGAACAGTGATATGTCTAGTGGCAGGATTTGTCCTTAGCATGCACAAGGCCTTGGTAATCTCTAGTACCAAGAAAAAAAAAGATAGATTAATTTAACTTTTGTGACTTTGTTTACAATTTAACCTATAACTTCATTATAGCCAACTAAAATTGAGAGTTTTTATTATTAAGGCATTGTTTTCCAAGTTGTGGGTTGCAACCCTTTGTAGGTCAAATGACCTTTTCGCGGGGTCACCTAAGACCATCAGAAAACACAGATATTTACATTACGATCCATAACAGTAGCAAAATCAGTTATGAAGTAGAGATGAAAATAATTTTGTGGTTGGGGGCTCTTCACAACATGAGGAACTGTATTAAAGGGTCACGGCACTAGGAGGGTTGAGCACACATTAAGGTATGAGAAAGAGCTGTTGAAACTGTGTGAGGAAGGCAGAGAAACACTGCCAGGTTCAGTCCTAGGTCCAGCCCCGGCCCTAAAAAACCTGAGTCCCGACCCAGGCCGTCTGCGCAGGCGCACTGAGAACTCCGGATGGTGGTGGCCCTAGTGGAGCCAAGCAGGGAAAGCGGTCTCTGCTGCTGGTTTCACAGGCAGGGTAGCTGGTCCAGTTCCCATTTTTCCACCCGCAGCCTTTGGCTTTTTATTCAAAGAGTAAAAGATCTTTACCTCAACTAGAATTTGGGTTTACCAAGGCAATTTGAGGGTTTGTCTGAATAACACGATTGCTTCGGTTTCTCTCTTCTCTGGGTTTGTTGGGGGTGGTGGTTGCTTCTGCTGTTTCCTTTTGGTTTGTGGTTAGATGAATTTCAGAGCTCATTGGATTGGGAATGTGTATGACTTGATTTTAAAAACTGAATTTTTTTTACCAGTGGGATCTGTGTGAATTTAAGATGACGATGTCTCTATTACTGACCAAAACCTAAGCTAAGTCTGTTGAGAATCCTGGGTCCTCATTGTCTTCACACTACCTCCGTTTCCCTCTTCTTCCTCTCTGCCTCGTCTTTTCATTCCTCCCTACCTTCATTCTGTTCCTCCCATTCTGTTCTAACTTCTCCCCAGACCCAGGGTCTTAAAACCTGGTCGGGTCGGTTGTGTCAGGGTTAAGTGGGTTGAGCAGAAACTACTGTTAAGGCCACCCAAACTTCCCAAGCAAATTATGTTTTGAGACCCTTTGCTTAGCCATCTAGAAAATCAACCCACTTCATGAGGTCATCAATGCTTCCAGAAACCCGAGAATTTAAATGTGGGCATCTCCTCAGGAAACTACCCACATTGAGAGGACAAACCATCTCTCCAGGCCACCACAAGAAGTGCACTAAGAGGTGTCAAGCCTCCTCAGCCTTCACTTCCTGTCCCCACCCAGCCCCCTACCCTTCACCCGCATTGGCCCCACACCTTTGACTTCTACTGAATCTTCCAGACACCATTTATATCCCAAAGGAGCCTGTCCCCCAATTCTCCCCGAGTTTCTGTCTGTATCTTTGTCCTATAGTCCAGCCTTTTTCTTCTTTGTTATTATCTTACATTAGCCTAGCTTTCTTCAGTTTTCCTCTTGACATGCATATGATTCTATGTCCCTTCAGCAATCCCCAAGGGTGAGGTGGTGCCTAACCACTGGCTGGCCTGCATGCAAACATGTCTATTCTGCCGCTCCTTCTCTCTGTCTACCCATGATCCCCACCTCCTATTGTAATTTACAAAGTCAGCAAGAAAAATGATGGCAGCTCTGAGGAAGGCAGATTTAGTCTGAATGTGAGTTCAGGCCATCCTCCAACATTACTAGATTTATAAGAATATTACAAAACCATACAGTTTATAGTTTTGCATTGCAGTTCTGGGCTAGCAAACACGATCCTAACTCTGGTTTCGTGTGTAAGGCACCCAGTCGCTGCTGATCCAAGTCACAGAGGTAGACCCCAGGGAACTGTCCAGCGAAAGGCAGGTGCTACCCTGGAGACTTGACACTTTACAGTAGCACACGGCTGATTCATTCTTCACTCAACACACACTTCAGAGATGTATATGGCGCCACACCCAGCCTCGACTCAAAGGTCAGCATGCCTGGTCTTCGCTGGAGCAGCTGTCCACTTTGCCTCATTCACTAGGACCTATGTGGCCTTAGATGAACCATCACCGCTCAGATATCTTGGGAGGAAAGGCCAGGGGAGTGCTTAAGGACACTGCTGCTGCCAGGCAACCTGATTTTTCAGAGTTAACATTTGGGGTTGGTAATAGTTCACTCTATCAGCCTGGCCTTTTGTGGTCCCACATTTTGTTTGCCCTTCTTAGCAACTGCTGCTGAAAGGGATATCTCCCAGCTGATAATCTCAGTGATCCCTTACCATATAGGACCTGCTCATGAAAATGTCTTCAGTGACCTATAGCCTAGAAAAACATCAAGCCTAGCACACAAGGCCAGACTCAGTGCTCCTAGTATTACAAGCTAGATTTGAGGGCAGATATTCAACTTCAGGTTATATCCAGGTTCAAGTTAACCGTCTCAGTTATTTTTCACATGTGTGGCAAAGGTCAAAGGGCAATACAACATGTTACTGTCTCTCTTCTGTGGACTAATATGGCATGTCAGCTTGTTTCTAGCTTGTCTCTCTATGGACTACAAAACAGAAAAACACTCCCAATATATTGTCTTTTTAAAAATTTGATTATGTGTAATGTCTTAATGTCTTGCTTATCGTAGCCAGATTTCACAGCAAAATGACTCATCACTGACATTCTCGCCCTCATGTGATAGATAGCTGGTAATCACTCTGTTTTTTGTCAGGATTTTGTTGCTTTGTAAGGAAACAATTTATAGAAAATTAAACTCAGGATGACTTAGATGAGGTTTCTATTGCTGTAAAGAGACACCATGAACATGCCAACTCTTATGAAGGAAAGCACAGGGGCTTGTTTACAGCATCAGAGGTTTAGTTCATTGTCATCATGGCAGGGACATAGTGGTATGTAGGCAGACATGGTGCTGGAGAGGCAGCTGAGAGTCCTACATCTTGCACAGGCAATAGGAAGTAGACTTGGACACTGGGTGTGGCTTAAACATATATGAGACCTCAAAGCCCACCCCCATGGTGACATACCTCCTAATAGTGCCACTCCCTATGAACTTACAGGGGCCAGTTGTATCCACACCACCATATAGGGGTGCCATGTTCTAGATGCCTTCTTCCTACCAGCTGTCTAAGATGCTGTGTTGAGTATGTGGGGTTTTAACTCCTTTTTCCATCCATAGGTTCAGCTGTCTGGCAGTTGATTGCATCCTTCCTGAGACTTCCAATCTCGGGAACTCACTGCATAGTGGGCTCCACTATTGGGTTCTCTCTTGTGGCCATCGGTACGAAAGGTGTGCAGTGGATGGAGCTTGTCAAGATTGGTAATTGGCATCTTCTTTTCCTTTAACAAGTAAAGTTTGCCTTCTCTAGAGTAAGTTCTGTTCAAAGCTACTTTTTTAATCCTTTTCCTTCAAATGTTAAGGTTTAGAAGACCTGTATTGTTTAGGTAGGTAATGCATTTTCCTTGACAATTTCCGTTAATGGATCAAGTTCACTATTACATGTCACTTTAACTCCACTCTTAAAATGTTACAGCATCATCTAGCTTTTGAAATCAGTACCTTATTTGTCCTTGCCAAGCAGAGGAAGAATTTATTTCACTGAAATCAGCATAGCATTCGGAGAAAGACTAGAGCTAGACCCAAGTAGGGAAAAGCCTTAAATCTAAGAGTCATTGTTTAGGGTCATGGGACGGCCTCAGGCTGAAGCCAGTGTTGTTGACTTAGCTGAATACCAAGGTGCTCAGGTCTGCCCCCTAGAGGAAGCACTGTGGTGTTCCTCCCCCAGGGTCCAGCTATACTTAACTGTAGTGACAATCCTGTCAGGTTCACTCAGAGTGGAAGGAACCATGACTACGGCCTTAGGAGCTGTACATCATAATGGATCCCTGGCCTGCCAATCAGGGGCGCAGGCCACCATGAAAATCACACATCCCAAAGCTTCTCCAATAACAGTTCTCAACTCTAGCCCATTAGAACTACTTGAAGAAGCAATTAAGAAGCATCCACACCCCATCTTACTCTGCACCTCCAAAAGTCTGGGATGTTTGAAAACTCCCAGGTGACTCCTGGGTAGCCAGCACCCAGTAGAGGCTAACACCAGATTTCTAGTCATTAGATATAAGGAATGAAAGCACCAAGCTGGATGTGGTTAAAGGAAGTAGAACGTGACCCACCTTACAAGTAACCCTTGCTGTTGGAACAACAGACTCCACATGAATTGATAAAAGCAAGTCAGTGACTTAGAACAGTGGTTCTCAGCCTTCCTAATGCTGCGACCCTTTAATACATACAGTTCTTCATGTTATGTGACCCCCAACCATAAAATTGTTTCATTGCTATGTCATAACTCTAATTCTGCTGTTTTGAATCATAATATCTGATATGCAAGCTATCTGCTGTCCCAAGGGGTCACTCACACCCGACAGACTGAGAACCCCTGGCTTGGCAGGAATTAACTCATAAACTGAAGCTAGAACTTTGGAAGATCAGTAACCTACAGTATAACCAGCCATATATGACAGCGTTTGAGCTGAGGAGAGCTATCCATGAGGGAGGGTCCTCCTGAGCTCTGATGCTGGCTAACAGTTCCGGTAATATGTGTTCATTTGGGCAATCTATTGCTTCTTGTATTGTTTAAATATCCTTGTGTGTAAATCTTAACACTCACTGGATGTCCTTTTTAATCATTCAGTTGCTTCCTGGTTTATATCGCCACTTCTTTCTGGCTTCATGTCTGGGGTGCTGTTTGTGCTCATCAGAATGTTCATCTTAACAAAGGTAAGTGAGACTATTTTTATAGTTTTTTATTTTATTTTTTTTACTGAACTTTAGAACTAATTTTGGTACTGTTCAATAGAAACGTGTCACAGTAGTCAGTGGGGATGGAGGGAGAATGTGTTCTCATTGCCAGGGTGGTGACTTTGATGGACACTGATGACTCCATCTCCATGGCAGCATGGAGAGGAAGGGGTTTTCACACTTATACTTCCAGGTCACAGTTCATCACTGAGAAGACAGGATAGGATCTTGAAGGCAAGAACTAATGCAGAAGCCATGGTGGGTGGGGTGCGGCTTCCTGGCTTGCTCCCTGTGGCCCTTCTTCCCCCTCCCCCCTGCTTTCTTACAGAACCCAGGACCACCTCCTCAGAGTTAGCCCCACCCACAGTGGGCGTGCCCTGCCCATTAAGCCCCATGCTTCCCTTCAGCTGATCATATGGAGGCATCTCTCCTCTTAGATGGCTATAGCTTATATCACCTCAATGCAAAACTAGCCAGCACAGATTCTTTTCAATTTTTTTTTTTTAATGGAGAAACACTGGCTTAGTTTAAGAGGATGAAAAAGGAAACATAGAGATCTGTTTTGTCGAAACAAAATAAAACCTCCAATAAATTGAAATTAGAGTTTTCTGGGCATCGTGGCCTTTAATCTTGGCACTTGGAAAGGTAGAGGCAGGCAGGTTTCTGTGAGTTCAAGGACAGCTTGATCTACATAGTGAGTTCCAAGCCAGCCAAGAATACATGGTGAGATCCTGGCTAAAAAAAAAACAGAACAAAACAAAACAAAAAAAAAAAATGAAATTTTAAAATAGTAGTTTATTGAGATCAGTATTCTGTCAAAAAAAATGATTGTTTTTTATATGACTATCAAAGGGCTGTCACAATATCCTTGTTTCTTTTATAACCATATTTTATTCTTTAAGTTTTATAACGTTTGTACATTGTGACATACAATATTATATTTGGTGCTTGTACACAATGTACAATGATCAAAGCAGTATATCCATCAGCTCTGAGATTATGATTCTTATACATAAAGGAGAACATTCAAACTTCACTGTAGCTACTTTGAAATAATAATGGATTGTCACAGTCTGCAATTACCCTGTTGTATGTGTAACACTAGAAGTGCCGACACTGTGTGGCTTCCTGTCACTGTGAGAAAATACCTAAAATAAACAACTCCGGAGGAAATAGATTATTTGGGCCCAGGATATGAAAGGTTTCAGTCTGTGGTTATTTGTCTCTCTTGCTTTGTGCCAGTGGTAGCCCCGTCCATCATGAAGAGGAGATAATTTCACTTGTGGTCCTCCGCTCTGTCTGGTTTCAGGGGTCCTAGTCCTCAGCCTGACTTCCTCCCATCATATCCCATCTCTGGAAAGTTCTTCCAGCTCCTCTTAGTGCTTGGAGGGGACATAAGACCCAGATTACATCACACCCCTTCCCTGTCTGGCTGTATTTCTGCAGCCATTGCCTCTGCTTCTTGTATTCTCTCCCTGGTCCTCTTCCTACCTGTAGTGTGACCTTCATTCTACCGTGTCCTTGTATGGCATCAACTTTTACTCTGAAGATAAATACATGCAGCACTTCTGTTTTTATGCCTAGCTTATTTCATGTTATGTAGTGTCATCTGGTTCTGTTCGTGTTACTGGCAAGTGACAAGATATTATCCTTTTATGAATGAATAATATTCCATATTATATAATACGTATCACAGTTTTTAGCTCTTGATTTTATCCTTGGACATTTGGTTGACTTATTGAAATAATTGACAAGCTATAAAACCTACCATTTTTAAACTTTATTATACATAACTATACACGTATATAGTCACAATTGTTCTGTTACTGTGTTACTGTTACTGTGTGTGTGTGTGTGTGTGTGTGTGTGTGTGTGTGTGTGTGTGTGTGTATGGGGTTGGCTTCAGGTGTCTCCTAGAAGCCTTGGAATGTCTTCCACATGGATCACACAGAAGAGATGCTTGTACTCATTCAGTACACTAAGGCCTGCCTTCCTCTGTGTGTGTTGCTTGAAAACATAACTTTGTTTTCTTAGTATTGATGGCCAGCCATTGGAGAATTCATTCTCTTGAATGAGCACATGAAGTGTTAATCTAATTAATCTTTATCAATAAAAAATGGGGAGTCAAATATCAGGGTAAGAACCTGAAAGATCAGAGAAGCGAGGCGCAGCCACAGTTGCTTTCTACCTCTTCTGTTCCTTGACCAAGATCCTCTCTCAGCCCTGCCTTCCTGTCCCTTCCTGTCTCCTCTCTGTCTATAGTCCTCCAAACCTCTATGGTTAATTTGGCTGACTCCACCCTCTGACTCCAAGCAAACTTTATTTGTCATAGCACAGTCAGCTTACCACACAACAAACTTTGTCATCACCAACATTCTTTCTCTGGGCTAGGACTGGCCACATTGTGGCTGCTGGCCTTCACCCGTACTGTTTCCTCAACCAGAGCGTACCTGTGAGCTTCCTGGAGCCATTTCCCAGGGCACCTCTCCTAACCTGGGGTTGGAGGTTCCTCCTTCCCACTCCAGTGCTCTCTGCTTCCTCATTGCAGATGGTAGTGTGTGCTGTGTTACCGCATGTGTCCCAGCCTGCTTGCCCTGTGTCTGTATGATCTGTGGGGTAGAAAGGATGAGTGTCTTGGTCACTTTAAATTCCAGTCCTCCTTCTGTGCTCATTCAAGAGAATGAATTCTCCAATGGCTGGCCATCAATACTAAGAAAACAAAGTTATGTTTTCAAGCAACACACACAGAGGAAGGCAGGCCTTAAAGATACTTGTTAACAATGTGTTCAGAATAAATAATGCCACTGAGCATCTCTAGCAGAGCCAGACTCTAAATCCCCCGGAGACCACTGGGGTCTCAGTTGGGTGACAGGCAAGTTCTGAACTCATAATCTCTGATCTCTCTCGGTTCTCCCCGCTTCCCTTCCTCCCTCCTTCCCTCCCTCCCTCCCTCCCTCCCTCTCTCCCTCCCTCCTCATTCCTCTTCCCCTCTCTCCCATTCTCTCTGTAATTCATACTATTAAGAGGGTTTGTTTGAAGAAACCATAAAGAGATCTCTTGGCCCCCGAACAGTGTGTTTGTAAAGATAAGGAAAGAACAGGAAAATGCCCATTTCTGAGGAGAGATAAGATTTGAATCAATTCTCTCTTAAAAGATTATTTTTTTGAATGATCATCTCTTCTTGGGCCTTTTAGAATTTCCACAGATAATGCTGCAAAAGAACTGTGATGTCAGCACATCACAGACTCACAAGACACACCACACCACCCTGCCTCCCCAGACCACACCACACCACTCAGTACCCCATCCAGCACAAAAGTGTACCCTACCCAACCACCACTCCCCCAAACAACATCACCCCAGCTCACCCCAGCCCAGCCCCATGGACCTGCCCAAGCCAGCTCTGCCTCCCATCACCCCAGCTCACCCCAGCCCAGCCCCATGGACCTGCCCAAGCCAGCTCTGCCTCCCATCACCCCAGCCCCTCTTCCCACTAGTTGACCCAGTACTCAGTGTCAATGCAAACCTAAGTCAGCTGTTTTCACTGCTACTTTGCCCTCGTCACTGCAGTGTTAGAAGCATCCCATTCCCTTACGCGGATGCTCTGTCTCTAAAAAGAATAAAATCGGGAGGGGGACAGAGAATATGCTAGATTTTTGGATGATGGCAGATGGCAAATGGAAGGAGAAAGAGAAAAAGAAACAAGGGGGCAGGAGGGGAAACGGTCTCAAGGACTGTCCTCCTGAGAGGCCATTGGGTAGGAGTCCCCAGACAGCCATGTTCCCAACAGAATAATGCTTTAGAAGCCAATGGCAGGAGGCAGCCTATGGCCTGTCATTTTCAGTACGGTCATGGCTCTTCCTGCGACACATCTCCAGTGGCATGCTAGCTTTGTGTGCCACCCCACCCTCCAGCTGTGAGATTACCACAGCTCACATCAGTGTTTGCATCTCTGTTTCCTTTGATTGTAACAAATGGCATAGTCACAAAGTGTAATGGCTATGTTTTTTTTTTTTTTTTTTTTTTTTTTTTTTTTTTTTTTTTTTTTTTTTTTTTTTTTTTTTTTTTTTTTTTTTTTTTTTTTTTTTTTTTTTTTTTTTTTTTTTTTTTTTTTTTTTTTTTTTTTTTTTTTTTTTTTTTTTTTTAACTTTATTTATTTATTTATTTGCCTTGGTGTTTGCCTGGAACTGGAACTACAGACAGT
>PVIH01028629.1:0-14569 GCA_004025045.1 Sigmodon hispidus | reverse complement strand
GTAGTTTTGTCCTCTTGTGGAACTCCTAACAATGGGAACAGGGGCTGTCTCTGATTCTTTTACTGGCTCTTGGTACTCTACTTCTCATACTGGGGAGATTCTTAGTATTACTGCAACCATGTTTTATTGATAGGCATGGGAGACATGTTTTTCTAAACAGACTCAGAGGAGTGGATTGGAGAGGAGAAACAGAGGTTGGTGGGGAAGAGAGGAGGGTGGAGAAATAGTGGCTGATGTATTAAATAAATAAATAAATTTATTTATCTAAAAAAGAAAATAAGTTCCTTGAGGTCTCACCTGACACTCTCTTTTATACTGTTATACACTAAACAGTTGTGTGTCTTCCCCCATTAAAGCTTTCATGTTAAATCCTAATCCCTTGGGGGCTTAAAATACATTCAGTAGTTAGGCATGTTTGTTGCTCTTTGCAGGAAACCCATGTTGGGCAGCCCATAGTTTCCTGTATTCTGCTCTGGAGTATTCAATATCCCCTGTTGATCTCTACCAGCATCTTTGCATAGTATAAACGCTCTCTCTCACACACACACATACACACAAAAAAAAATGTTTTTAAATCAAATATTGAAAACTTTCATTTAAGACAATAGAACACAGATATTAAAGGAAGAAAACTGCATTTGATCCTTCACAAGTAGCATCAGTTGGGACTTATGACCTCCCAAACTATAAGTCAATCAACTTGGCTTACAATAAATAAACTAAATCAATAAATTATTCTAAACCATGGCATTCATGAAAATTTACTCAAGATTCAGTGGGGAATAAAGCCACCATCTGGAGAATGGTATGAGATGACTCTAAACACATTTTACTAACAAGAACTGGACACAAAAGAGAAGACTTAAGCACTTTGTCTGTTCCTCTCCTCCTGTTGTGGTAACATGCCTCAGCAAATGGAAATTAAGACAGAAATTATTTTTGCTCACAGTTCAGCGTACAATCCATTATGCTGAGTAAGACATGGTGGCGGGATCTTGAAGCACCTGGATTCATTGCACCTAAAATTAGAAAGCAGAGTCTGATGAATGCTTGCCACCACTTGGCTCAATCTCTGCTAGTACAATACAGGATCCCATGGAGGGAAAGAACCAACCACAATTGGTGAGTCTTCCCACCTGAATGAACAAATACTAGGTAGTTTCTCACAGGCATGCCCAGAGACCTCTCTCCTGGGTGATGCTAGATTCATCTATAGTAGATAACACCAAACATCACAACCACCTTCATGTGGCCACTCAAT
Source organism: Sigmodon hispidus (assembly GCA_004025045.1). Taxonomy (NCBI): domain Eukaryota; kingdom Metazoa; phylum Chordata; class Mammalia; order Rodentia; family Cricetidae; genus Sigmodon; species Sigmodon hispidus. The sequence continues at coordinate 13,308 of PVIH01028629.1, read as the reverse complement.
ACCATGGAGGATTACATATATGTCTCTGTTATACAGTCAGTTTTATGGCATGATGCATTTATATTCATGAGAATAAATGAACAGTCTTGTGTTCTGTCTGTTCACCACTGTAGTATGGTTTATGACTTGGAGATTCACTGACTCCTGCATCTTGTCAGGTTGAACTTGTAAGAGCATTGGAGTTCTACCCTCAGCCAGTCTGAAATGTGGCTATCCTGAGGACACTCATACATGATTCAGAATGAACAGGGATCAACAGAAAACATCTAATTTCCCTTCCTGAGTGCTCCGGAGGTTTGAACTCTGAGGAAAAATGGGCCTAAGAAAGAGCTACTGCTCTCTTTTCTAATCACAGAGGAAAAATTTGCAACTGGAGAGCTGTGGAGTCACAGAACAGCCAACATTATTAAGGCACCTTCTACAGGAGATGATAATGAGCTATGTGGTCTTAAGTATCTCTGTATTGAATGTGACTGAGGAATTTTTAATTGTTATTTTATTTAAATATTTAACACACATAGTACCATTCCCCTTCCCTCCCCTGTTCAGTTCCACCAGCTTCCCCTCCACATCCCCCTACTCACTCCTCAGAGTGAGAGGGCAAAGATTCAACTTCCTCACCTGGTGACTGAGGTTTTAGAAATGTAACTGCGAGACCCTTCTTCCCCTAATCTAAAGGGCTCACAGACCAATAAGCTCCCTGAACCAAGTGGACATATATATTTTTTTTTCTGGTTCTGCACCCTCAGCTCAAACCATAGATTTAGGGAAAGTCCCTGGATGTCTTCTGGGATTTTGGTTTCGGGGCTATTTCCAGAGAAACCCCAATCAGACCAGTTCTTCATTTTAACCACCTGCAGTGGAATCTCCATGTTAAGACAGGAGCATAGACTCTGAAAGTTAGGGGAAGGATTTTCCTACTCCAGGTGTGCTGAAACAGGCACAGGCTTGGAGAGTAACAGGGTGCAGTGCTCCCCCACTTCAGCCAGTCTGCTCTTGGTTACACATCCCTGATATAGACCTGGACTGCTAGCCTATAGCCCATAAACCTGGTAATATAGGAGCACCCTCCAAGAGACTTGTCATTTTTCTTCACCCACAACCCCTCCTAAATAGAGAAGTAGCTGGTTTACATTCCCATAGTCAGTTTTCATCTCAGGAAGGCTCCAACTAGCATTACTTTTAGTAGGTCTGGCTCTAGGCACTGTGTTTCTGAGACAAGAAATAACAGGAAAAACTATAAGAAATGGTGGTCTGAATAGCAGGAGGCAGGACAGTATGCTCAGTTGTCCTCTGACAATTTCTGAGAGGAACAGAAGCACCCACCTCCCCTGAACTCCACTCCTCTTATCTCTGACCTTACCACATTGAGAAGTTGTTCATTCAAGGAGCAACGCCTGTGGTCTCACAAGCCACACCTTCAGACTAATGTCCACTACCAGACACCAAACTCAGATGACTCATTTGACTCTGCTTTTAAAAATAAAATCCAACAGAAACTTGAAGTTACCAGAAAACTGAACACAAGATGAATAGTTTCCAGTGTCCTTCCTGACCTTGTCAGATTAGTACATTTTGTGACAAAACTACAGGGACACATTGACGTCATGTAGCTTTTATCATAAAGTAGTATTGGATTTTCTCAAAGGCTTTTCCAGCATCTAAGGATATGATCATGTGGTTTTTTTCCTTCAGTTTGTTTATATGGTGGATGACATTTACGGTTTTTTATATGTTGAACCATCCCTGCATTTCAGGGATGAAGCCTACTTGAGCATGGTGGATGATATTTTTTATACATATTGTTGTATACGGTTTCCCAGAATTTTATTAAAAATTTTATCATAAGTAAAGTGAGGGAAATTGGTCTGTAATTCTCCTTCTTTGTTGTGTCTTTGAGTGGCTTGGGTATTAGGGAAATTGTGGCCTCATAAAAGGAATTTGGCAATATTCCTTCAGGTTCTACTGTGTGAAATAGTTTGAGGAGTAATGGTAGTAATTCTTCTTTGAATGTCTGGTAGAATTCTGTGCTGAAACCATCTGGACCTGGGCTTTTTTTTCTTGGGAGGCTTTTAATGACAGCTTTAATTTCCTTAAGGGTTATAGGTCTATTTAGGTAATTAAACTGATCTTCATTTAATTTTGGTAAATGGTACCTATCCAAAAAGTTGTCCATTTCTTCCAGGTTTTCCATTTTTGTGAAATATAGATTTCAAAGTATGTTCTTATAATTCTCTGTATTTCCTGGGGGTCTGTTGTTATGTCCCCCTTTTCATTTCTGATTTTGTTGATTTGGATACTCTCTCTCTACTTCTTGATTAGTTTGTATAAGGATTTATCTATCTTGTTGACTTTCTCAAAGAACCAACTTTTTGATTTATTGATTCTTTGTATTGTTCTTTTTGTTTCAATTGTATTGATTTCAGCTCTAAGTTTGATTACTTCCTGCGTGTACTCCTTCTAGGTGAGTTGCTTCTAGTTGTTCCAAGGCTTTCAGCTGTGCTGTTAGTTCTCTAGTGTGGGATTTCTCTAGGCTTTTCATATAGGCATCTAGTGATATGAATTTTCCTCTTAATACTGCTTTCATTGTGTCCCACAAGTTTGGGTACATTGTGTATTCATTTTCGTTCAATTCTAGGAAGACTTTGATTTCTTAATTTCTTTCTTGACCCAGAGGTGGTTCAGCTGAGTGATGTTTAGTTTCCATGAGTTGGTAGGCTTTCTGTGATTTTTGATGTTGTTGAACTCTAAGTTTAGGCCCTGCTAGTCTGATATGATACAAGGGATTATTTCCATTTTTTTGTATCTGCTGATATTTGCTTTATGACTAATTATGTGGTCAATTTTAGGGAAAGTTTCATGAGGAGCTAAGAATTGTGCTTATTCCTTTGCATTTGGGAAGCTTCTGTAAATATTTATTAAATCCTTTTGCATTATAACCTGTGTTAGACTCCTTATTTCTCTGTAGAGTCTCTGTCTGGTTGACCTATCCAGGGGTGAAAGTGAGGTATTGAAGTATCCCACTATTATAGTGTGAAAACTCATGTAGGATTGAGCTTTAGTATTGTTTCTTTTACATAGGTATGTGCCCTTATATTAGGGGCAAAAATATTCAGGATTGAAATCTCCTCTTGACCATTTTTTCCTGTGATGAATAAGTAATGGCCAACTTGGTCCCTTTTAATTGCTTTTAGCTTAAAGTCTACTTTGTTAGATATTAGAATGGCCACCTAATGATTTCTTAGGACCATTTGATTGGAAAATCTTTTCCTAACCCTTTACTCTGAGTCTGTGACTGTCTTTGTGGTTGATGTGTGTTTTTTGTATGCAGCAGAAGGATGGCTTCTGTTTTTGTATCCATCTTGTTATTGTGTGTCTTTTTATAGGTGAGTTAAATCCATTGTTATTAAGTGATAAGAGTGACCACTGATTGATATTTCCTGCTACTTTGGCTGGTATCTTGTATGTATTTCCTTTCTCTGGGCTTTTCTTCTGGGGGATTATTGATTGTTTGTGGTTTCACGGGTGTGTCCAGGATCCTTAGATTGGAGTTTTCCCTTTAATGCTTTCTGGAGGGCCAAATTGGTAGATAGGTATTGTTTCAGTCTGACTTTGTCATGAAATATCTTGTTTACTCCATCTATGGTGATTGATAATCTTGCTGGGTATAGTAGTCTTGGCAGCCATGCTCTTTTAGTGTCTGTATAACTTCTGACAAAGCCCTTCTTGCTTTCATTCTTTCCATTGAATAGTCAGGTGTTGTTCTGATGGACCTGCCTTTATAAGTAAGTCTTTTGCATCTCTTAAAATTCTTTTTTGACCTGCATATTTTGTGACTTCATTATTTTGTGACCAGCAGACTTTTGGGGGAAGTCATATCTATTTGATATTCTGTAAGCTTCTTGTATCTTTATAGGCATTTCCTTCTTTAAATTAGGAAAGTTTTCTTCTATGATTTTATTGAATACATTACCTGTGCCTTTGAGCTGGTATTCTTCGCCTTCTTCTATCCCTAGTATTCTCAAGTTAGGTCTTTCCATATTGTTCCAGATTTCCTGAGAAGTTTGTGTTATGGCTTTTTTGGTTTTAGTATTTTCTTTGACTGATGTATCTATTTCAGCTACTGAGTCTTGCACTTCAGAGATTCTGTCTTCCATCTCTTGGATTCTGTTGGTTCTGCTTGTATGTGTAGTTCAAGCTCTTTTCTTCAGACTTTTCTTCTTCCATCTTTGCCTCATTTTGTGCCTTTTTACTGCTTCTATTTCAGGTTTTAGTTCATGGAATATTTCTTTCATTTTTTTGGTTTACCTTTGCTTGGTTTTCTTTCAAGAATTTGTTCATCTCTTCCAATTTTTTGTTTATATTTTCTTCTATTTCTTTCAGGGAATTTTTTATATTTTCTTTGAAGGCATCACTCTGTTCAGGTCTTGTAGTTGTAGAACTACCAGTTTCTTCTGGAGTTGCCTTGTTGTTCTTTATATTATTGTATGTATTTTCGCAATGGTGTCTGCCCATGGCTTCAGTGGCTCATGATTAGGCCACTCCTAGTCAGATGTGGCAAGAGGACTTGGGTATCTCCTGTATCCTCTTGGCAAGGTGTATGCTTGATCTCTGACTGTGCTCTTGACAGGGGTCTGAATTTCAAATCCTCAGTCTTTCTCTGATGAAGCAGTTCACCCTGGAGGCGGGGCTGGCCATGCAAGGTCCCCTCTTTTAGGTGTGGCTGGAGGAGCCCCTCACAGCCAAACCCAAGTCCTGTCTACTAGGGAGAGTCTGAGATCAGACTCTAGGGATTGACCCTGGTCCCAGGGAGTGATTCTCCAGATGGGTGGTCCAGGTGCCAGAATCTGCTCACCTCTGGACAAGGTCTGAATTTCTACCTACAAATTTCAAAATGGCTTGTTTTTACTCCTGAGTACTACTCCATTGTGTAAATGTACCACTTTTTATCCATTCTTTAATTCAGGGGCATCTAGGTTGTTTCCGTGTTCTGACTATTATGAATAATGCTGCTATGAACATAACTGAGTAAATGTCCTTGTGGTATAAATGTGCATTCTTTGAGTATATGCCCAATAATGAATCATGAGGTAGACTGATTCCTCATTTTCTGAGAAAGCACTATACTGATTTCCAAAATGGCTGTCTAAGTTTATACTCCCACCAGCAATGGAGGACTGTTCCCTTTACTCTATATCCCTTCCACCATAAGCTGTCATCAGTGATTTTGATCTTAGCCATTCTAACAGGTATCTCAGAGTTGTTTTTATTTGCATTCCCCCCATAGCTAAAGATGTTAAACAATTCAAATGTCTTTCAGCCATTTGAGATTCTTCTGTTAAGAATTCTATTTAGATTTGTACCCAATTTTTAAGTAGATTATTTAGTATTTTGATGTCTAGTTTCTTGAGTTCTTTATACATTTTAGAGATCATCCCTCTGTCAGATGTAGGGTTCTTGGAGATCTTTTTCCATTCTCTAGGCTGCCATTTTGCCTTGGGCAGGTTTTATTGTATAGACTCAACTTCTCAATTCCCTTGGGCAGATGGCAAAGATCAAGATTGCTTGGTCTTATAAAAATATGTTTGTTTTTGTCATATACAGCTACACTGTATCTGCAGCTGCCATACCAACACTTTTCCAATAACCACATTTCCACCACTCCATATCCTTTTCAGTATGCCCAGTTTCTACTGCTCTGGATTTGATCATTCTAACAAATGCTCAATGAAAACTTGGTTTCTGAATTATTACAAGGGCTGCAGCTCAGAAGGAAGGGCCAGACAGATCTTTGGGAGTTCAAGATCAGCCTGGTCTACAGAGAGAATTCCAGGACAGCCAGGCATGCATAGAAATCTCTGTCTCTACAAACAAACAAAAGAAATGCTGCAAAGTCAGGCTTTATGGTAAGTTCCTCCTCTAATTCAGTCTCCCACAGCCTCAGTGACCTGAACAAGTCACTTCCCCTTGTAGACTTGCTTAGATATGAAAATCTCCTTTCTTAGTCATCAACCAGACAAAATTTACCAGTTGCCTATAAAAGCTCAGTGCTTGAAGTTGAGAAGTCACTTGAAGATCTGTAAAGCATGAACTTTTTCAGTGTATGTTGTTCATATCTTGGTGAATCAGGAAGCTGGGATCATGGCTTGAAATAAGACTAAGCTATAACCTTCAAAGGCTCACCTTCAGTTGCCTGTATCCTCCAACTAGACACTGTCTTCCAAAGGTTCATAAACAATCCATTGAACACCAAGTGCTCAAAACCTAACCTCATGGGAGTCCATAGTAAACATGCTGCTCTAACTCTCCACAAAACAACCTAACTTTAACCTTGATCCATTCCCTGTGGGAACTTAGCAACCTGAAGCTCTAGGTATCACCAAAGGAAGAAATCCCCAAGCTCCTTCCATCAATCAGTACCAATCTCCACAAAGCTAATGGTAGTCACCCTATAATAGAGTGCTAGCTGTGTGTAAGGGTGTTGCCTTATCTCTCAATGCCCTCATTCTGAACATTAACACAGAAAATTTTCTACATGGGATAATTTATTTTCTTATTTCTGTTGCAATGATAAAATACCCAAACAAAAAGCAAATTTGAGGAGAAAATGCTTAATTTTACGGCACAGTTCCAAGTTATAGTCTACCACAGCCCAGAACTCACTATGTAGCTTGAAGCACTTAGGTACATCGTATATCTATTCAAGAACAGAGAGAAATAAATGTGTGAGTGTTTGTTTGCTTGATTATGTTGTTTGATTTTTCCACTCTTACTCACTGTAGAATCCCCTGTTAAAGGAATGGTGCAGTCCACGGTAGGATGAATCTTTACATATCATTAACTTAACACAATCCCAAATAACTGCCTACAGGCAAGTCCAATGTAGAAAATCCCTCAGTGATAATGCCTTCCCAGATGATTCTAGGTTGTGTCTAGTTGGAAACTAAAACTTATCATCATAACCTTTCTGTACATAAGGGTAGAACCTGAGGCTAGATGACTAACTGCTGGGTGTGTCCAACTCAAAGACATCACCTACCACCATGACAAAATCCTGAATTGTGTGTTGTTATGGAAAATGATGGGTGACTTTGTTGTGAACTCTAATGATGTCTTTATCTTCTGTTCTTTTCAAAACTAGATATATAGCTTCATGGCTAAGAGTGTTTACAGCTCTTATAGAGAAAGGATCAAAATTTAACTTCCATTGCCTATATCTGGTGACTCACAGCCACCTATAACTCTAGCTTCTGGGAATGTGACTCACTCTTCTGCCCTTGTCAGATATTACATATACAAATGAATAAATACAGAATGACTGAGTACACTGGGGTTTAGAAGGGTCATTCATTTGGTCTGTGTTATACATGAAGACATGGAACTGGATTCCAACCTATTCAGACATCCTATCCTTACCTAATACTGCTCTGCCACTAAATAAAAGAGAAAACAGTAGTAGATTAAGCAGGAAGAGGGTCATTGCCTCCCAGTACTGAATTCAGGTACCAGAATTGAGATGAGGACTGTGGAGATGTAAACAAACACACACACACAGTTATGCCTGGGGAAGCAGGCTAGTAGAAGTTTGGCTCCCAGAAATAGCTGATGAGGTTATATTTTTATTTTCATTTTTTTAGATAAAATAGCATTTGTTTATAATTTTACTCAGACCTAGGAGGAGAAAATACATTTATTTTTCTCCACCTTACCCTCAACAGTGTTCCATATTATAGAGGGAATTAAACAAGAAGCCAGTGGTTGGGGGCTCCAGGGTGCATCCCTGAAAAGCTGAGCTCCATATTCAGATCCCACAGTGGAATGAGAAACTGGACTCCAGAGAGTCATCCTCTAGTCTCCATGTGTGCACCATGACACATGTCCACCCTTGTTTACACATACATCATACACACAAATGCATGGTAATAATGAGTATTTCTTTTTTGTGTTGTTTCAGCACATTTCTTTATTCTTTTTTATTTAAAAGAGGTTTTTTTTTTCATGAATCCCCCTGCTCACCCTCATTCCCTGATCCCAATTCCTCAGCCTCCCCCCACCCCATCCCCCATCCCCTCCCAAAAAGGGCAAGAAGTCACAAGGTGGGTCAGTTCTGCAGCTCTGCCTGGCACATCCACTTGAAGCATGTCTGATTCCCTCATCTGACTCAGCCATTAAAGGCTAGGCTCACAATCAAAAATACAAAAGTATTTCATAAAAAGAAAATATTAAACAAAATCTTCCAAATATCAATATGCAAATTTTAACAAAAATTCATAGCAAACAGTTCCCTACAAAGATCTCTGCTCTTACACAGCCCTCCATACATCCTCCTTTGTCAATTAGGGATTCAGACTATTCTGATACTGCAGCCTGGAATTTTCTTGAAAATTATTAATTCTTAGAGTGGTAATACTATCTTCTTTCTTTTCTATTTTCTTTTTCTTGAGACAGAGTCTCACTTTGTAGCTATTACGCCTGCAAATCCAAGGAGAAAGACAATTGACCCAAAAGTATAAGCAGATCAAAGCAAGCTTTATTCTGTGAGCACCAGAGCTGGATCCAATGGCTGGCTCCCCTAAGTCATGGGACAGCAGGTCAAATGGAGCCAACTTCTCAAGTCCCTTTTTATAGGACAGAGTCGTAGGATGGGGAATTTTGCAAGCAAACTTGGTTACAGAAGTGAGGTCAGACATTCAAGGAAATGATCCTGTAACATTTGTTACATAATAGTCTATGACTGCAGGGCTAACATGCAGCCCAACTGCAAGAAACATAGGTTTACTGTCAACAGAAATTTGACTGAGCTAGAATATCAAAATGGCTCCTGATTACAAAATGGATTTGGGCTGGTTTCACAGACTCTGGAGTTCTGGCTGTCCTGGCACTCACTATGTAACCAAGCTGCACTTGACTCCTTTTATAACTGGTCTCTATCTTAAAGGATTTGTGGGGTTTGTATCATTTACTGCTGTACTAATGTGAAAACCCATGAAACATGCCCATGTTTAGAATACTGTAAGTGGGAAACTAATATCATGAAAGCAGTCGAGTGGTGCTGGCACACGCCTTTAGTCCAGCACTTGAGAGGCAGAGTTTCATATTCAGATCCCACAGTGGAATGAGAGACCAGACTCCAGAGAGTCATCCTCCGGTCTCCATGTGTGCATCATGGCACATGTCTACCCATGCTTACACATGCATCATACACACACACAAATGCATGCTGATAATGAGTATTTCTTTTTTTGTTGTTTTGACACATTTCTGTATTCTTTTATTTAAAAAAATTAAATCTCAGTGAGTTTGAGGCCAGGCTGGTCTACAAAGTGAGTTCCAGGACAGGACTGTTACACAGTGACACAACCCTGTTTCAAAACTCAAAAAAGAAAAACAAAGGTAGCAGAGGTCAGAAGATTCCAGCTGGTGTCAAATAATCTTGTGAACTACTTTCTCAGCACCTCTCCACTCCAGTTACTTCTGAAGGGTAACTACATGACTGTCTTTTTGTTATTCACTTGTGTATTTGTTTTAAGACTGCCTCTCATGGGGCTCAGGCCGACACAGAACTTGTTACTTGGCCAACAAGCTTCTGACCATCCTGCCTTCTCTACCTCCTGAGTTTTTACAGCTGCTCACCATCACTTCCTCTCCAGATAGCAGATCTATAACTGAAAGACTTCCTTCTAAGTAAGCACTCTTCCAACTGAGCTACAGCCCCAACCCCAAGACTCTATTCTCTGTTCGGGAAGAATGTGTCATTTGTTTGTTTGAGATAGGGTTTTACTGTGTAGTTCAGGCCAACTTCAAAGTCACGACGTTCTGGTTTTGCTGTATTCGTTATCAGTTCATTTTGATTCTGATTACTTTGCCCCTGATCTATAAAGACATAGCTGACCAACTGTCCTGTGGTTTGTTCTTAACTGCCTTAAAACACAGTCTTGTTGGCTTTAAACTAAGTTTTTCACTGTTGAAAATAAAACAGATGGGGGCACTGGGATAGTAGCCTGTGAGATAAAAACACAGGCTTCTCTTTAAGAGATTTAATTCCCAACACTCACAAGATGGCTTAGAAACATCTGTAACACTAGTTCTAGGAGATAAAATACTCTCCTTTGACTTTCAAGGGCACCAGGCATATACTTAGTGCACAGACATAGAGATAGACAAAATGCACATATACATAAAAAATAAACTTTTTAATGGATGGATGTGTAGCTTAGTGATAAAGCAAGACGCCTTTTCATGTTCTAGTGCCTGGGCTTGATCCCCAACATTGAAAAGATAGGGGAAAAGAACAAAGAAGACAGAACATCTTTTTGCACCTTGGAGCCTCTCCAAGGCAGAGAGGGCAACAGTTTCCAATTTTAAAACAAGGAAGGAAGTTCAGAGAGAAGTTCACACTGGGGGTGAGTACACAATGGCTTCAGGGTTTGCTGATTCTGAAAATAAAAGGAGCAGACAAGAGACAAAGGGCAGACAAGGAATAAGACCTAGAGAGTCAGCAAAGGACTAGAAGTCACAAAACTAGATAGGAAGAAACATCAGAGATGAATAATGAAGTTATTAAAACTATGCAAGTTCACCAGCAGATGAGGTCCACTAAAACATGGATTTTCGTTGTTATTTAATAAACCCTCAGAGCCAGATACTGGGGAAAAAGCTGGAATATCAGAGAGCAGAAACAAACCACAGTCAATTCACACCAAGCCAACTTCTCAGGGTAAAAGCTATCTTCCAGAGTCCTCAGCCTGACTAGTCGCTTCTCCAGAATACCACACCATCTGCCTATGTCTGCCTTAAATATCTTCTTCGCCCAGGTGTTTCAGTCCAGATTCAACTCTGTATCATATTTCTCAAATTAGGATTAAAGGTGTGAGCTACTACTGTTTGGTTGTTAGGCCTTGAACTACAGAAAAATAGAAAGATCTGTCTCTGGAGTTATGGGATTAAAGGTGTAGGTCACCACTCTGTCTTTCCTGTGCATGCTTGAGTTACCATCCTGTGCTGGGATCAAAGACATGAGTTACCACTCTCTGACCCTCATGGGTTGACTATGGGTGGATCTGTTCTCTGATATTCCAGGCTGATTTTACCACGGTCCTCAGCAGGTTGGGTTCAGATGGGTAGAAAGGACTAACTGAAACAGAAGTTTGGTTCAGTTAGTCCTTTGGTTTTAGAGGAAGAAACAAAAGACACTACTCAAAGCCAAAGCATAAAAATAAAATGAAATAAAAACAAAAACCTTGACTCCACACATGGGTGGCAGAGGAAAGAGGATCAAGAGTTGGGCAGCCTGGGTTACATCTTTTTAAAAAAAACAAAACTGGGGACTGGAGAGATGGCTCAATGGGTAAGAGCAGTTGCTACTTTTTCAGAGTACCCAGGTTCAATTCCCAACATCTATACGGAGACTTAGACTATTTATAACCTAACTTAGAGGTGATCCAGTGTCCTATTCTGACCTCCATCGGCACAAGGCATGCATGTAGTATGAAGACATACACTCTACTGTAACTGCAATCCCAGGGGATTCAATACCCACTTCTGAACTCCATGGGCACCTGAACATGCTTACACACTCAGACTCGGGCACACTAACACATAAAAATAAGTTTTAATTTGCAGTGACAGTATCAGACATGCAGATATGGTTGTGTCTTATGTGTATATAAATGTAGAGAGGATGAGACAGTGGGGGGAGAGAGATAAAAAGAGACAGAGAGAAGGAATATGGAAATGAGAAAGACACACTCCTAAATTATTCTCCCTATGGTCCTTTCTGTGTTCAATAATGAAAATTCCAATCCCCTAGCTTTGCAGTCGAAATAAAATAAAACACTAGTCTCCACAACTTCCTTTTCCTCATACTTCTGCAGATTATTTGGATTTTCTGCTCAAGGTTCTCCAAAGCTAGCACACAACTAATACCCTCCACCTTCACGTATCACTTGCAGCATTATAATAACTCCCCCTGGTTTCTCCTAAAATTATACCTTTAATCTATCCTAGACACGGTGGCATAATTAGTCTCTTAAAAGCCTATCAATTCTCCTGAGAATATTGGGCATCCTGGCAGATGAAGCAGTAGACATAAGGTGCCAGAAACGGCACCCACGCACTGTACCAGCCTAGTTCATCTCAGAGTTTGTGCTCATCCTGATGAGAGAGGATAATGTGCCAACTTCTTGTCTGTCATTCTTGGAAATCATTCCCTTGAGAGCAAGCCTTTGTCAGGAGCCGGAAGGAGGGACTTAGATGATGTCTCTCAAGTCTGAAATCCCAGGACTTTTAAATTGCCCTGAGCTGTAAAGGAGACAGGAAAATCATTTGGAAGCAAAGAAACAGTAATGGAGACCCTATCTAAATGAGGAAAGAGCGAACCAACTAATGAAAGTGTTCTTCTGACCTCCAGGCACATGCCATGGCATACACACAGCACAGTGATGTTCTGCTGTCAACACACAACTCTAGCTCCTGAAGGGGCACCCCAGTCATAACCATTTAGAAAGTCTACAGTGAACTGTCTTTCCAACCATTTCCACCCAGGCCAGTGAAGGAACACTTCTCCTGGTGGTCCAGCTGAGAAAATATTGTTATCAGTGCAAAAGAGAATAATGCTGTAATAGGTATGAGTGCCGTTATAGGGTGTCCACCAGAGAAGACAGTTGGGACATGAGTTTAAATCACTAGAAAGTATTTGCCAGCCTGCAACTACATTGGGTGTTCAGGGGCCCAGTGGAGGCCCCAGTCATTTTCATGGTGAGTTTTTAATGCACAAAAAAATCATATCCTGGGTTGACATACTTCACATCAAGAACATTTAGCAAGAAATGGAAGTATAGAAGTGAAAAAGCAAAATTAGTACATTTAGAGACTTTCCCGGAATTATGGATTTTGATACTTAGGTCTTGTTTTCATTTTGGCAGGTGGTGCTTTCTGTGTGCTGAGATTTATGGCATAAATGGTACTTTCATCTTGGAGTCACTTGTGCTAAGGTCTGGGGACCTTTTACAAATTCCAATTGATACAGAGATAGATATAGATATCACATATTTATAAAAGCTGGTAAGATTTGAAAAATATTTCTTTTTTGAGTGTTTGATTTTTCTAGTTGTGCCTCAAATACAATCTACTAAGTGTGACATTTCTCAGATTTAAGTTGTTTTCTACCAAGCATTTGCAGAACAGTTACAGCAACAAAGAATAAACCTGTATTAATATTTTTAATCATGATATAGTTTTTAAAAGTGTATACCTCCTACCTGCTGGAAGTCCATAAAAATGGAGCTTTTATTAAAGGACTTATCATTA
>PVIH01028628.1:0-14866 GCA_004025045.1 Sigmodon hispidus | reverse complement strand
TGCCTAGAATCCCCCAGTGAGGGGCTGGGGTGTGGCTCAGTGGTAGAGCCCCTGCCTAGAATCCCCCAGTGAGGGGCTGGGGTGTGGCTCAGTGGTAGAGCACCTGCCTAGAATCCCCCAGTGAGGGGCTGGGGTGTGGCTCAGTGGTAGAGCACCTGCCTAGAATCCCCCAGTGAGGGGCTGGGGTGTGGCTCAGTGGGAGAGCCCCTGTCTAACTACACACAACAAAAATAAATAATTAATTTAGAAATAAGTATAGCTCCTCCACACACAGCAACAGAACTTTTTGGGGCAAAGTGCATAGAAAGGAGGAAGTCTCTTGGGGCACTGGACACTTCGTTATTATTCCCACGGGTTAAGTCACTGGTTGCCAAGCACAAGATGGCACAATGGGAAATATGTGGTCCATCCAGAAGCAAACTGCAAGCGCAAGACTACAGTGCCAAGGACAGATCCATTTAAGCTCAGCAACACCAGGGCTGGGGACAAGGAGCCAATCTGATTCTGTCACCAGCAGCCTTCTCAGAAGCATAAAGAGTTCAGGGGGAGTCACCCAGGACAGAGGACACCGTCAGTCTCCACTTAGAGATGGGAGAGCTCTCAAAGCCAGGCTAATCAGTAGGTACAAACAGGACAGCATGTTCAAGGGACAAGGGACCCCTGGAGAAGGGAGCCACTCACCTGCTGAGCAGCCTTGTCCGCAAGCAGGGCAAACTCCACGGATAGGCCCTTGAGCGCTTGCTTCAGGGAGCCCCATGTGCTGAGGTGCAGAGCAGCCCAGGAGGGCAAAGGGGTGGTGTCTGAGCCTAAAGCACTGTAGGGACAAAACACACACTCATCTGCTGCCCTTCCCGAGATGTGTGCTCCCAGGAGGGTTAGCGCTCCAGGGAGGGACCTGAGATTCTCAGAAGGTTCAGTAGGGATGTTTGGAAGAAGGCGAGGTCTCAGGCCCCTGTAGACCCGAAGGTCTGTGTGCTAGGGAGGCTGGGTCCTATACCCCTCCCTATGCAGGAAGCTTGGTGTGCCAATGCCTGCTCTCGCCAAAGCAAACTGCTTTGCTTTTATTTTACATTTGTGCTAGTTAATATTGTCAATGTGGGAGGGTCTACAATCACCATGGAAACAAACCCCCTGGGCTGTCAATGAGGGAATTTCTAGACTGGAGTAACTGAGTGGGAAGACCCATGGGAGAGGGCAGCATCATTTCCTGGTCTGGGGCCCTCAACTGTATAGAAGGGAGAATGTGAGCTGAGCACCAGCATCCATCTCTCTCTGGTTCCTGACTGTGAACACCGTGTGCCCAGCTGCTCCCTGCTCCCACCGCCATGCCTTCCCACCATGATGGACAGTACCCTCAGACTGTGAGACACAGCCAACACTTCTTTCCTCCCTTAAAGTGCTGCTGTCAGGTTTTCTCACAGCCATGAAAGGCATCAAGAAGACTACTGTATGATCAGCTACGGGAGGTGTGTAAGGGCCCCAATGGCATGCACAACATCCACACCCACACTGCTTTTTCCTGCCTCCCCCCCCACCTCCTGTGGATCTAATCTCCTCCTTCCTGTCCACAGTGCAATGGGTCAAGATGGTAGGCAGACCCAGCCCCCCACCTGATTCATGCCCCAGTCCCTACGGGGCCACATGCCTGAGCTCCTTCCCGAAAATGAGAAGATCAGCAGCGTTGTCAATGGCCCGGGATGCGATGCGCTCGGCTCTGTCTCGGAGCTTGTAGAAGCTGTTGTAGACATTTCGAATCAGCTCCCGGCTCATGGCAAATTGGGTTTGGATGTCAGCTGGGAGGAAGTCCTTGAAAAGGGTAGCAAGAAAAGAGACAGTGGCCCGCTGCTTAGTCTCACAAAGAGGAAAACACCCTGAAGCCTGCTTGTTCATCTGCCACAAGCCGAACCCCACGACCAGGGGACCCAACAAGGACAGGTGGTGGATAATGACGTGATCCCCGCCACCCAACAGAGGCGTGGTGACGATCATCAAGGGTTAGCCCTACCGTTCATCTGCTTAAGAGGGGAAGGACACCCAAAATGAGAAAACTACCTTGGCCCTAGCAGCCAGCTTACAGTTGGTGAATTCATCTCCCACGCACTGGGCCGCCTCCTTGAGCTTGTGCTGAACGTCCTGAAAGAGGAGAGAGACAGCTTCACCCTCTCTTACTGGCAGCAGCATCGACACTGGGCTGAGAACAAGCAAGCTCCTCAGAAGTCCAACTCGAGAGCTCGGCCTGGAGACACCTGCCTGTCATCAGCACTGGGGAGAGAGACTTCAGCAGGACAAAGAGAAGAGCTCCAGGCCAGTCTGGGCTATTGAGGAAGACCCTGTCTCAAGAAAGTGGGGCTAGGGATGTACATGGTCCAGTGGGGAAGAGTGTTTGCTACATGAGGACCCAATTCAGAATCCCCGAAAGCCAGGGCAAAAGTCAGGTGTGGCCTCAGACAGACAGCTGTGACCCAGCACTGAGGAATGAGAGAAGGTGGCTGGAGATTTCTGGATGCCTTTGTATCTCCAGGTTCAGAGAGAGACCCTGTCTCAAAGGAGTAAGGCAGAGAGAGTGACAGAGCAACACACCAGATGTCCTCTTCAGCCTCCATGCATCACACAGGCATTCACATCTGCATACACACCACACACACACATACACAGGCATTCACATCTGCATACACACCACACACACACATACACAGGCATTCACATCTGCATACACACCACACACACACATACACAGGCATTCACATCTGCATACACACCACACACATACCACACACACACATACACAGGCATTCACATCTGCATACACACCACAGACACACATGCATGCACACAGGCATTCACATCTGCATACATAACACACACACATACATACACACAAAATATTAAAAGCAAGACAGAGAAGCTGGAGAGATGACTCAGTGGTTAAGAGCACTGGCTGCTCTTTCAGAGGTCCTGAGTTCAATTCCCAGCAACCACAAGGTGGCTCACAACCATCCATAATCAGATCTGATGTCCTCTTCTGGCCTGCAGGAATACATGCAGACAGAACACTGTATACATAATAAATAAATAAATAAACAAGTCAAAAAAGAAAGAAAGAAAGAGCAAGAGAGAGGGAGGCAACAAATGCAGGCTTCCTCAGGAGTTTGATGTGGTGGAGCATGTCTGCAATTCCCGACCTCAGGAGGCTGAAGCAGGGGGTAACTCCTGAGTTCCAGTCCCTGTCTTAAAATGTAAAAACAGAGGCAATCCCTTCTGTGTGTTATGTATGCAGATGTGAATGCCTGTGATGTGAAAAGAAACTTGCTTTTGTGCATTTGCTGGTCCACTGGCATTCCAGAATGTCTTTGCCGTCTCACAGACTCTTTAAGGTAAAACTGTAGGAAAAGGCCCAACAGAAGGACAAGAAGGAGCACAGCCAAGCCCCACATCCAGAACAGAGGCCCCTGTGCAGAATCACAGAGTTCCACCTACAACAGGCTCGGCATGGACTCAAAAGACAGACAGGGATGCGAGAGCCTGCAGACTCCGTTCATGCAGCCGTGGACTTCCTGTAAACAGATCCTCAGGGTTAGGGATCCTGAGAACACTGGTCTCAGGCTAGGCCCTGACATGTGGTCCTGAACCATGGCCACACTGGCTCAATCAGGCAGAGTCACTGGGAAACACAGAAACACATAGTGGGCAGCCAAGCCTATGTGAAGGAGCTTAAAGATCATTTCTAATTTTTTTCTTTAACCAAAAAGGAAAACCAGAGACATTATAGGCATACACCATCCATGTAGACAAAGAGACAGGAGACTTTCCTGTCACCATAAGTACCCTCTGCACTGACCTCTTAGGCCTCTAAGCGCAGGTAGCTAGCTTCCTGATTTCACCCTCATTCCTGCTCTGGAATCCAGCAGCGCTGCACCCCAGGCTCAAAGGCCACACTGGGGCTAGCAGTCTCACTAGAGAGCAGCTAGGAACCTCCCACATCTGAGGCTCAAGGGCTAAAGGCAGCACCACAAACACAAACAAGTCTGCCAGCACCTACACTATCCACAGTGGGGGGAGAGTGACCCATGGGTGTCATCTGGTCAAAGTAAAAGTCTGGGGCCTTCCTAAAGAAGCCAGCTGTCCCTTGGGGAAGTAAAATCAAGTACAAAATCTGGGTTGGTTTGGGGAGGTGGCTCTGTGGGTAGGAGTGTTTGCCAATAAATCATGAGGCTATGAGCTTGACACTCCAGCACCTGTGTAAAAAGCTGTGCGTGACCACAGGTGCCTGTAACCCCAGCACTGAGGGAAGTAGACACAGGAGGCTGGCTGAGGCTGGCTGGATACCAGCCTGGCTCTAGGCTCAGTGAGAGATCCTGTCTCCAGAGAGTGAGGTAAAGAGGAACAGGACAGGAGAGCTGACATCCTCCTCCACACCCAGCATATACACACAGACACAGGAACTCACATGTACACATTCCACACACACAAGCATACGGCTCACTCCGACTGCCCCATGTCCCCTGCCCTGCACGTCCCCAGGGTAAGGGTTGGAAGGGCCTGAGCACCCATTCAAACACATGGTTCCCGCTCCACCCTGCTCACTCACCACAGAACCTGCTCTCCAAGGACTAGTGCTACCTCCCACACAGTTAGAACTCTTGGGCTCACTCCTGGGCACAGTGCTGTCTAGAGAGGACCAGGCCCTAACTGCTAACATAGGGACACATGACGTCCCACATAGACTCCACCACAGTCCCGCTGAAGGAAAGCTCCTATCTCCTGGGGACCATGGCCAGAGGTACACAATGCCCAGTCTGTACTTCAGAAAGAAACCTTTCTCTGTCAATTACAAATAAATCTGCTTTGGACATTCAAACAAGGAACAGGAGGGAGGAGAAACACAGGTTTACGGAATAAAATCCAGGTATGGGCTCTCAGCACTGGGGGGCTGAGACAGGCGAGTCACCACCAGTGTGAGCTCAAGCTGGGTCGGCCTGAGTGTGCAATCAGGTCTCAAACAAAGAAAAGAATGCAGCGAGAGTGTCGGGCCCCAGAATTCCACCCCGGACAGGACCCTGAACAAGGGCACACTTACTGAGCCACTGAAAGAGAGGAAGAGTTTAAGAAGCACGTCCTCTGAGAAGGGCGGATGGCGGGCCACCAGGTTGATGAATCGCTTCAGGGCCCTCCGGCGGCCCTCGATGAACTCCCGGTCAGCTGGAGGAGAGTACAGGGTCACTACGGAGTTGGCAGAGCCCCATCTCAGAGCAGGCTAATGAGTATCTCATCAGAGAGTGAGACCAGAGAGAACAGATCCACCTTCGAGCCCCCAAACACAGCGGTGCAGGAATGGTCAAGCCTGTTCGTTTCAATGGAGAACATGGGAGATTGGGTGTGGTGGTGGCACACATCTGTGTTCCTAGCACTCAGGAGACTGAGAAAAGAAGACTACAGCAAGATGGAGTACAGCCTGAGCTACAAAGCTTCCAAGGTCAGGCTGGACCAGAGCAAGACCCTATCTCCACAAAAAGCAGTTCTGGGAACCAGTGTGATTTCACACAGCCACCTACACCACAGGGAACTTAAGAAGACCTGGCTTTAACGTCACTATAAGCACACAGCTTTACCATGCTAGAAGACCTGGCTTTAACATCACTATAAGCACACAGCTTTACCATGCTAGAAGACCTGGCTTTAACGTCACTATAAGCACACAACTTTACCATGCTCATAACACAGCCCAGCACCCCTGGGCTCATAACTTACAAGTTTATTATTATTAGGGTGGGCACGGTGGCACAGGCCTTTAATTTCAGCCCTTGGCAGGCTGAGGCAGGCAGACTGATCTCAGGGAGCTCTGGGCTTATCCAAGTTACAGAGTGAGGCTCTTCCACACAAATGCTAAAATAATCTCACCATTTAAGAGGCAGAGACTAGCCTGGTCTAAATAGCAACTTCTAGGGCAGCCAGGGCTGCCTGTCTCAAACTAAATGATTAAAGAGAAAAACACAGTGAGCTAAGGCCCACACCCAGACCCACCCCACCTCAAGCCCTTGAGATGTCCTTGAAACTCACAAAAACACTGACAGTGTTTGCCTAGGTTTGCTCAGGTGACTGTGTTTGCCTGGAGCCTCCAGACACTGCCCAGAGAGCTGGAAAGGAGGACAGGAGGCCAGGCCATCAGTAGCTCGGCCACCTAGTGAGCATACGATGTAAACATGTTTACATCCACATTGAGGAGGTTCAGGATGGAAGAAGCTGGTCACTACATAAAACCCAACCAAGCTCCTCACTGGAAAGGTAGGGACACGGGAAAGTACACCGGACCAGCAGCTTCTGTGAGAGACAGGGTCTGATGTACTAGTATGGCTTGGATCTCACTCATGCACATGATCCTCCTGCCTCAACCACCATGACTAGCCTACCCATTTATGGTTTATAGTGTCAGCTTGATTGATAGGATCTGGACTCACCTAGGAGGTCAGATCTGGGCATGTGTGTGAGGAAGTTTCTACATAAGATTCCTTGAAGAAATAAGACACACCCTAAAGGTGGCCCACTCCATTCCCTGGTCTGAGGTCAAGAAGAAGAGGGGCGCCTCCTTCGCTCCTTTGCCTGTGGACACAATGTGATCAGCTGTCTCAAGATCACCCCTATTGCCATGCCTTACCCTACCACGTTAGACTGCACCTTCCTTCCCCACATGGCTTTTGCAGGCATTTTGTTACAGCAACAGGAAAAGCAATACAAGCCAGGTGGTGGTGCACACCTCTAAATTCAGGAGGCAGAGGCAGGTGGGTGGATCACTGGGTTCGAGGCCAGCTTAGTCTAGGAAGTGAGTTCCAGGACAGACAGGGCTACACAGAGGAACTGTCTGAGAGGAAGAAAGGGAGGAGCGAGGGAAAAAGAAAAGCAATACATGGGCCAGTCAAGTTTCATTGAGGTTTCAGAAATCACTGAATTGACAAAAACCCTGTGATGGTTGGGATCCTACAAGAAGCAGCCAGACGCTAGTAATCCCATATACAGCCTAAAGCACCTACAGGGGCAGCATTGGGGCCAGAAGGTATCTGAGGCTGGCCACCCTCCTCCAGGGCAGGGCTAAACCACAACTATTACCGAAGACAACCAAGGTATCCTGGGCTAGAGTGGACCCACCCAGCACCTTGCCAGTCAGGAGGGCACCTTGCTCCCGCTTCACTGGGCCTCCCTGATCCGTGCCTTACCTCCCAGCACTCTCTTGGGTGGCAGGGCTGGCACCATGCGATACGGGAACTTGTGAAGCAGCACTTCATGGAAGACCACAAAGTCATTGTAGCGTCTGTATACGGAGGACTTGAAGCGCTACAAAAAAAGGAAGCATGGCAAGCAGGACATCAGCAACCACTCCACTTCTTCGACGCAGGGGCTCTACCACTGAGCCACACCCCAGCCCCTCACTGGGGGATTCTAGGCAGGGGCTCTACCACTGAGCCACACCCCAGCCCCTCACTGGGGGATTCTAGGCAGGGGCTCTACCACTGAGCTACACCCCAGCCCCTCACTGGGGGATTCTAGGCAGGGGCTCTACCACTGAGCCACACCCCAGCCCCTCACTGGGGGATTCTAGGCAGGGGCTCTACCACTGAGACATGCCCCAGGCTCTTTTTACTTTTTGAAATTGGATCTCACTAAGCTGCCCAGGCTAGCCTTGAACTCAAATTGTACTCTGAGCTTACTTTGAAGTACAACACTGTGAGAAAATGCCCAGGAGTCCTGACTTTACAGAGCACAGAGAGCCAGGCAGGGAGAACTCCTACCATCCTGGCACTAGGGAGATAGAGAAGACTGTGACCACAGGGTCAGCTGGGTACCAAGACTTCCAGGCTGGGCTTGGTTACACAGTGAGACTGCCTCAAAGAAGGGAGGGAGGGAGAAAAAGGAGGGGGAAGGGACATGGCAGTCAGCCGTGACACAGGGACCTGTACACTGGGCCTTTGTCCCAAGATGAGGTGCTCACTGCTTTTCAGACTACGTGTGGTGCAGCCAGAGCTGTGCTTTCTCAAAAGGGTGTGGGCCCTCACACACTGAGGACAATATAGGACCAGAGGATGTTAGTCACAAACTACTCTGTCATAGGACAGACAACAAAACTCTCCCAAACCCATCCTAACAGGAGCAAGACACACACACAAAAACATGAAGGCAGCACACAAAATGGCTAAGGGATGGTGCTGTGGTTAGGGCCCCTCACAGCCGGAAGGAGGCATCACTAAAGGGCTGAAGGGCATGAGCTGGTCCTCCCCTGTAGATGGGAGGCAGGGTTGGGACCCAGATTCCCCAGGGCTGAGGTTTGGATTATCAGGGAATTGCCAACGTTGCAAACCAGCACTGGGGCAGCAGCACTGCAGGTATGCACCCTAGAGACAAAAACACTGTCGCTGGGCATGGTGGCAAACGCCTTTAATCCTAGCACTTGGGAAGATCCGAAGAGGCAGGTAGACCTTGTGAGTTCAAAGCAAGCCTGGAATTCATAGTAAGACCCTATGTCAAAAGAAAAAGATCCCTACAAGCCAAGTCTGATAGCTCAGGCCTATAATCTGACATCTAAGGGCTCAGGGCACTAGGATTGCTATGAATTCAAAGTTAGCCATGGTTATGTAGCAAGATCCTGTCTAGGAAAAGTAGAAAGAGAAAGACACACAGAGAGAGATAGACAGATTAAGATTCATAAGAAAAATGATTTCACTCAAAGAATGGACCTGATAGAGACCTAGCTGAGTTGGAACCAGCTGCAGGCAGCAGCAGGCATTCAGAAGGTAGCTGGCCAGCCTAATGGCATCATCGGTGTTGGATCACACCCTAGAGCCAGCCAGCCAGACTCCGCTCCCACCACCCTGTCCCAGGCTGGTCTATGACTCTCCTCTGCAGCACACCACCCAGTCTCAGTTACCTGGCTGGAAACCTCGTACTCCACATGCTTGAGGAACAGGCCCTTCTTCTCAGGGATGAGCTCTACCTGCACCGTGTCCCTGGCCAGCAGCTCCTGCAGGGTGTAGGACAGCAGCAACGGATTCCCCTGCGGCATCTGCATTCGCCCGGGCTCCAGGTCCCGCTGCTCAATGACCTGGGATGTTCGTGAGCCTGAGGGAGACAAGGTAGATACAGGTAAGGACAGCTGCTCAGGGGGTGGGGCCTCCCTGTATCCTGTGCTGGCTCAGCATGGACTCTGACCACAGCCACAAAGCCACACCAGACCCAGCCTCTTCCCCAGGCTGCAGTACCCAGAAGAAACCCTACTAAAAGGCTTCATCTGTGTGAAAAATAAGTTCATTGAGAACTATTACAGTGCCGTTAGGGAGGGAAAGAATCCTTACAATTTAACAACAGACAAACAATTTAGAACGACAACCCTCCGAAGATGTACAGTGGCCAAAAAGCACCTGGAGAGATGTTATACATCATTACCACCAGGAAAACTTGAATCACAGCAACAGAAAGACACCACCACCACCACCACAATGGTGCTGGGAAACGCGTGTGTCAGTGCACAGGTGTGTGGAGGCCAGAGGTGAGCCTCACGTTATTCTTCATGCCATCTTTTAAAATATGTGTGTTTGCCTTCATGTATGTAAGTGTAGCAGGTTCATGCAGTGTCCATGGAAGCCAGAAGAGGGCGTTGGATGCCCTGGACCTGGAGTTAACAGACAGTTGTTGGCTGCAGTGCTGGGAACTGAACCTTCAGTCATCCGCAACAACAGCTGTGCTCTACACTGCTGAGATATCTCTCCTGACCTCTTTTTGGTTTGTTTTTTGTTTTGTTTTGTTTTGTTTTTTGTTTTTTTTTCCAGACAGGGTCTTGTGAAGAACCAAGGACACTCTGAATAAAAGTGCAATTGGATGAAGACCTGACTGAA
The DNA here is from genome assembly GCA_004025045.1 of Sigmodon hispidus. Classification (NCBI taxonomy): domain Eukaryota; kingdom Metazoa; phylum Chordata; class Mammalia; order Rodentia; family Cricetidae; genus Sigmodon; species Sigmodon hispidus. The sequence continues at coordinate 4,988 of PVIH01028628.1, read as the reverse complement.
CGTATATCAGTGACATGGCATAGCCGTGTCAAGAATAGCAATGCCTCAGACGCATGGGAATTGGCAAAATCTTCCTCCTGTAAGGCAAGATGCAGGCATGGCTTCTTCTAGTCCAAGTACAAGGTTTACAAACTCCCAACCAATGTGAGCAAGCACTAAGAACTGCAACCTGAGACTACTTTCCTACAGACCTACTGGTCCTGCTATGCTGAGGCTCCAAGTTGGTGTATAGTGGGTGCTACTCCACTGGAGCAGGCACAACACACCCACCCCAGCTTTCCTGTGTGTGTCTGTATGTCTGTCCTTTCTTTACGCCCTCACTGCCTCAGTCAGGGGTCCTAGGAGCAGGCATGGCAGACTAGGCGGGGTCTCTGACTCTACCTGGCTAGAACTCATCAATTCAGCTAGGTTGGTAAGGATGAGACCTACCGCACCCAGGAGCCCTCCTGTCTCTGCCTCCTCCACATCACTACACCTGGCCTTTTATGTGGTTGGTTCTGGGAGGCAGAATTTAGGTCCTTGAGCCTGTGTGTAAACACTTTATCAAGGGAGTTAGCTCCCTGGCTCTACAGTGAAAAATGATTGGCTTTGCTCTTTGTTTTTGTGTTCTGAGTCAGAACCCCAAGAATCACATGCTAGTAGTCAATCTACACTTGAGTGGGGATTACCTGGAAGCTGCAACTCTGCTTCAGCCTCCCAGGCACTAGCATTTTAGGGGATGCATCATCATATTCAATCCAAGGGCTTTCTGAAATGGTACCTACCATGTTCTTAAAATGTTCTCATTATTTTTATATTTAAATAAAAATTGGGCAATGGTGGTGCACACCTTTACTCCAAGCACTAGGGAGGCGGAAGAATGTGGATCTCTGAGTTCAGGGGTCAGCCCGATCTACAAAGTAGAGTTTCTGAACAGTCAGGGCTACAGAGAAAAACAATGTCTCAAATAACAAAAACAAACAAAAGCTCTAGTCAGGCTGTGGTAGTGCAGGCCTTTTACCCCAGCACTCAGGAGGCAGGGTTCAAGACCAGTCTGGTCTACAGAACTAGTTCCAAGACAGGATCCAAAGGCCACCTTCAAAGAGAAACCCAGTCTTGAAAAGCCAATTAAAGGACTGGAGAGATGGCTCAGAGGTTAAGAGCACTGTCTGCTGTTCTAGAGGTCCTGAGTTTCATTCCTAGCACAACCACGTGGTGGCTCACAACCATCTACAATGAGATCTGGTACCCTTTTCTGGCCTACAGGCAGAATAGTGTATGCATAATAAATAATTTTTTTAAAGCCCATTTTAAGAGAGAGAGAGAGCACTAACTGCTGGTTAGTGTTTAGGGGTCTGGGCTGATGGCTCAGTGGGTAAAGCATTTGCCATGCAAGTGTTCGGACTCGAGTGTGAAAGCCCAGAACTCACATAAGGTTGGACTTAGAAGCACAAGGGTTTGTGGTCCTAGCACTGCATGAGGAGACAGGAAGAGGCAGAAGGCAGAAATTCTGGAGGCTTGACAGCCAACTAGCTCAGCGTAGACAGCAGTGATGAGACCCTGTCAACAGGGTGGAAGGTGAGAGCTGACCTGGAGGATGGCATGCATGTATCCACACTCTCTCTCACAAAAGATAATAATAAATACGCATGTATGCATATACACATGAGTGTATACATACGCTGTACCTGGCCTGGTGAAGGACTTTCCTCCAGAAATGAGAAATAGCAGGTTTCAATTTTGTTTAATTATATGTACATGTGTATGGGGGTGTGTGTACCTAAGTGTGGATGCCCATGAAGGTAAGAAAAGGGTGTTGGACCTCTTAGAGCTACAAGCAGTTGGGAACTGCCCAAGTGGCTAGTGGGAACCAAACCTAGGTCTTCTGCAAGAACAGCAAGCAACTCTTAACAGGCACATCATCTCTCCCACCCAGGGTCTATCATTTTAAGCCATGGAACTGAATTTACAGACAATTACAACTCCACATAGGTGTTGGGAATTGAATGCGGGTCTTTTGCAGAGCAGCCAGTGCTCTTACCAGTGAGCCATCATTCCAGCCCCAAAGGATCTACCTTAGTTACTTTTCTGTTGCAGAGAGAGACACTATGACCAAGGTAACTTATAAAAGAGAACATTTAGCTGGGGACTTGCTTAGTTTCAGAAGGTGAATCCCTGACTATTACAGCAGGGAGCATAGTGGCAGGCAGGCACTAGAGCAGTAGCTAATAATTTACGTGTTGAGATAACAACCTCTAGGCAGAGAGAGCCAAATGGAATGTTGTGGGCTTTTGAAACCTCAAAGCCCACCTCCAAAGACACACTTCTATGCATAAATATTCACTTGCAATATATCATATAAAGGATTAATATTTATTTACAAGTGAATATTTATGCAATACACCTTCTTCAACGAGGCCACACCTCCTAATCCTTCCTAAACAGTTCCACCCACCAGGACCAAGTATTCGCATACACAGGCCTAAGGAGGCCATTCTCATTCAAACCAGAAGATCTTTTCTTAGAACTTCCTGGTTCATGATTTTAGAGACTGGGAAGTAGGGGTTGAGGCAGAGAGAGTAAGAACGAGCTCACAGAGAATCTTGAAAACACTGAGGCCAAGGTGATTCTTTGTGTACAAGGAACCTCTCAAGTCAGATCAACAGTCAGCTTAAAAAAAAAAAAAAAAAAAGAAAGAAAAAAGATTTATTTATCATGTATACAGTGTTCTGCCTGCATGTGTCCCTGCAGGCCAGAAGAGAGCACCAGATCTCATTACAGGTGATTAAAAGCCACCATGTGGTTGCTGGGAATTGAACTCAGAACATCTGGAAGAGCACAAAGTATTTTTAACCACAGAGCCATCTCTCCAGCCCAATAGCCAATTTTTTTTTTTTTTTTAATCTAAACCACAGAAATCAAAAGACAAACACAGTGCCACACTCCTGTGACCCCAGCACTTGGGAGGTGGAAGCAGCAAGAGAATCAGGAGTTCAAGGCTAGAGAAAGACAGGCCAGGCTGCTGCCCACAGGACACAGTGGTGCACATTAACTTCCCAGCACTCGGAGGTCCTGACCTCCAGACCAGACAGTAAAAACAAAATCCCTATGGTGGTACATGCCTGTAACCCCAGGTCTGGGAGGTAGAGGCCAGACAACCACAGCTTGCCTTAAGTCTAAGACCATCCTGGGATACAGCGTGACACCCTACCTCCAAGCAATTCAACACAACAAAAATGACACAGAGATAGGAAAATGAACAGAGGGCTGGAGAGATGGCTCAGCGGTTAAGAGCACTGACTATTCTCCCGGAGGACCTGAGTTCAAATCCCAGCATCCACATGGCAGCTAACAACTGTCTGTAATTCCAAGATCTGACACCCTTACACATGCAGGCAAAGCACCAATTCACATAAAATAAAAATAAAATATTAAAAGAAAAATATTCTTTAAAAGAAATAATTATCATAGGAGGGATATTCATTATTATTTTGTGGCTGGGCAGTGGTGGTGCACATCTTTAATCTCAGAACTCTGGAAGCAGAGGAAGACAAATCTCTGAGTTTGTGGCCAGCTTGGTCTACAAAGTGAATTTCTGGACAGCCAGGGCTACACAGAGAAACCTTGTCTCAAAAAAGAAAACAACTGGGGCTGGAGAGGTGGAGTTCTTCATTAAAAAAAAAAAAAGAAAAAGAAAAATGGAAAGAAAGAAAGAAAAAAGAACAGAGCCTGCTAAAAAACAGAGGGGCAACAGAAGTCTCTATTAAAAAATATTTTTTTTCCAGACAGGGCCTCACTACCTTACCTCTGGCTAGCAGAACTTAAAACAGACCAGTCTAGCCTTAAACTCAAAAATTATCTGCCTACCTCGGTTTCCCGGGTGCTGGAATCACAGTTGCACACCACTATGCCCGTCTGAATCTTTCTCAAAGTTCTCTATAAAGTATCTATTTATTTCAAGATTCCTCCAAAGGTTAAAGTGACACAGCCTGAAATCTCACTAATGATTACCAAAGGATTCCATGTGGGTGAAGAATGTGAACTTTGCACACAGGAGAATCCAAAAGGCGGGTGTCTACAGCCCAAACAGCACCTCCAGCCCTGACTTCTCTCTATCACCCTGGAAAGGCAGGCGTGGGGGTGATACGTGTAACCTTGGGTGCCCTCAGGAGTTAGAGGAACAGAGGAGCCGAGTCCGTGATCACCCTGAGCTATACAGACCCTGTGTCAAAATACAGAGACAGACTAATAAGGTTCCAGGGGCACCATAATGAATTCCCTCATGTCCTCCTGCCTTCCACAAACATGCTGTGGCTAGTGCACATACCCCAATCCAAACAACTAGACTAAAAAGCATATATATATGGGGCTAGGAAAAAGGCCAGTTAGTACTTCCCATGTACACACAAGAACCTGACTTATCCTCAGCACCTATGACTGCCTGGCGAGATGGCATACACTAACAATCCCAGCACTGGGGGCAGGGACAGACGGGGACACACACACATTCATTTATATACAATAATCACACACACACAAGGACACACACACTCATTAAGAAAAAAAAAAAAAAAGACTAGCAAGAGGTCATGTTTCAGAAACAGGGCTGATTGGGACTGGAGAGATGACTATGTAGTAAAGAACATTTGCTGTTCCTGGTTCTGTTTCCAGCACCCATGTGGTGATTCACAACCCAACTCTAACTCCAATTCCAGGCAATCTGACATCCTCTTCTGGCCTCCTCGGTCACCACTCATACACATGGCGCACATACATACATGCAGGCAAAATACATTATAAAAATAGGAAGGGGGCTGGAGAGATGGCTCAGCAGTTAAGAGCACCGTCTGCTCTTCCAGAGGACCCGGGTTCGATTCCCAGCACCCACATGGCAGCTAACAACTGTCTGTAGTTCCAGTTCCAGGCAAACACCAAGGCAAATAAATAAATAAATAAAATAAAGAAAAAGAAATAAATAAAATAAAATCCTTTTCAGGAGTCTGGGGGTG
>PVIH01028627.1:0-14867 GCA_004025045.1 Sigmodon hispidus | reverse complement strand
CAGCACCTGTGTGTCCCACCTTGGAGCAGTTGCTATTTTCTACATCCCTATGTTTAGCCTGTCTCTGGTACATCGCTATGGTCGGTCAGCCCCCAAAGTGGTTCATTCAATGATGGCCAATGTTTACCTTCTTTTACCCCCTGTGCTCAACCCCATCATCTATAGTGTAAAAACAAAACAAATCAGAAAGGCTATTCTTGGCTTGCTCCATGCAAAATAAGCAGAGATGACTTTTAACTTTTGAAAAAACTGGTGTAATTTTTTTTTCCTGTATAAACTGTGGTTGGAGATCCCTCATCTGCTGTGGGAATTTTCAAGATTTTAATTTATTTAGCAATGTTTAAAAAATTGTATATGTTTTATGTTTAAAATACAAGTATACTATTCTTTCCCGGGAGTTTTACAGTCTGATCAGGGTAATGTAAATAATAATGATGAAAAAATAAAATTATTATTCAAAGTAACTGACATTCCCTGATCATTCAATTTTAGGTTTTCTATTAATGACCCAGAAAACATAGTCTACCTATCCTTCCAAACAGTCCAACAAAATATATAACATTATTTATAATACAATTAAAATGTACACTGTTGGTTAAGTGAAGGTCTAGAGACATTTAGGCCATACATCTAACATGAAGAAAAGTTGACATTTAATCTATGATTCCCATATCCTAATTACCATGCTCTGTATTTCACACTATGCCAAATGTGCCCAGGAGAGATGTGCATGATCAGAAGAAACATATAAATCACCATGAATATATGCCTCATTTCTAAATGTTTTGTAGCCTTTTCAAAACTAGTTTGAACTTATTGCATTCACAAAAAATTCATAATAGAAATGATAAGAATAAATAGTTCAGACAAGTCATTATCAAGTGACAATCAAAAGAAAATTTTGGAGAATTAGGTATACTTATTTCTTTATTTGACACATGGAATAGAACTCTGAGTTTAGAAGAGATCATATGCAAAATGTAAGGAATCTTAGAGCAGAAGTTATTGCCTTATTTCTGCACACTTGTCCATTAAGGATTTAATACAATCCATCTTATCTTCATCACGGGAAAATCAAGATACTTACATCACGGGAAAATCAAGATACTTACATTACTTTTGATAAAATTTTATGCTGTATAAATGTTATAAATGACTCACATGGCTTCTTTAACCAGCCAACAAACTAATATTAAGGTTAATTGATTATTCACACATGACAAGTAATTTATACAAAACCATACACAAAATATTTACTTCCTATAAAGGGACTTGAGAAACTGTTTGGATTTAGAAGACAGCCAAAAGCTTAAACTCTGTTGCTATATAGAGGAAATTAGAGATGTAAAGAGCACACTGTCATATATTATAGGTGTCACAAGCACTAAGATATCAGTGTGGTGGAGACAGTTTACATTAGCTTGCAAACAGATTTTGCATATGGTGTTTCCAACTATTCAATTCAAATTACTTTCCCCTCAAGACACTTAGTTCATCAGTACATATGTAACTGTAGATGTACTTTACTACTTTATTTCTTGCATAGTGTAATAGAAATTAAAGAATTAATAAGCATACACACATGTTCAATAAAGTTTTGAGTATGTGTGTGAAACATGAACATGTGCAAAAATTAAAATAATACATTTAATGGTATTATGACAGTTTTTTTGCAATCTGAAGTTTAAGAATTACTAAGGACTTATCAAGAAGATATTTTGGAAGCACTTCTGGGAAAGTATGTAAGAAGTGTTATGTGTACAATATTCATGGGAAATAGAAATTTAAAAATTATAGGACTTATCTGAAATAGATCTTGACATAAAGAAAACACAGACATTCCCTGAACTCAATGAAGTCTGAGTGTTTTATTAAATGCCCACAATTATTCTTTTATGCATTATACTGCTCTAAAATTGTGGTCTCAGAAAAAGTAAAAAGCTTTACTCTTAAAAATTTTACAAAAGTAATAAGAGAAATTAAAGACAAAAGAGAAATACCTGGTAAATGTACAACAGATGAAATTAATTTTTATGTTAAGATATTCACATGTAAAAATGAAAATAAATCCATTTTCTTCTAAAGAATGATCAACTCAAGCATAATTTTAAAAAAATCATAAAACCTGTAATGTTGAAACTCATGGAGGTAAATATAGAGAAAACACATCAAGATAGAAAGAAGCATAAACTATTCTGAAAAAGACCCCACTGGTATAGAAAATATTTCCAAATATTAAGGAACATGATCACATGAAGCTATTGAGCTTCTGCACAGCAAATAAATGGGCATAAGAGTGATGAGACCAGAAAAATATTATAAACTACACATTATACAGGGATTGGTAACTAGAATATATAAAGTGCGAATATTTAGTATTTCCCTCAGATCAAAAATGAGTTAATCAAATAAATAGTTTCAAAATAAGCACAAATATTGAAAAAAGTCTGCTAGTGCTCTGATGCATCCTTAGCCATCAGAGAAACACCAATGAAAATCACCTTAAATTCCATGTTATGCCAGTCAGATGGTGACCAAGAAAACAAATGCTAGTTAGAATCCCAACTTGAGGCCCACACCATGAGATAGCCCATGCCAGGAACCAAAAGTATAACAGCCCAGGGGCTGGAGAGATGGCTCAGCGGTTAAGAGCACCGTCTGCTCTTCCAGAGGACCCGGGTTCGATTCCCAGCACCCACATGGCAGCTAACAACTGTCTGTAGTTCCAGTTCCAGGCAAACACCAAGGCAAATAAAGAAATAAAGTTTTTTTTTTTAAAAAAAAAAAAAAAAGTATAACAGCCCAGAAACCCAAGATAGAATCAAATATGACTGGCAAAAAAAAAAAAAAAATCATTGAAATGATCACTAATGGCATTCTGCTATGGATTAGTGTCTAGCTCAAGGATAATCAGAGAGGCGTCATTGAGCAACTAATGGGAATAGATAGAGACCCACAGTCAAACACTAGAGAGCCAGGAGAACCCTTCACAAGAGAAAGAGAAATACGTATAGTGGAGGTCTAGAACAGTTCACAGAATCAGCTAAGCAGGGCTATTAGGGGCTAGTAGAGACTTGATGTGGCAAACACAGACCCTTTTTGCTCCAAGCTAGGTCTTCTGCATATACACTATGGTTGTATTGTATGGTATTCTTAGGGGATCTCCCAATAGTGGGAGCTGGGATGTCTGTGACTCTTTTTCTTGCTCCTGGGAAACTTTTCCTTTTACTGGGTTGTCTCATCAAACCTTGATAAGAGAGTTCTTGCCTAGTCTTATTGCAAATTGTTAAGCAGTGTTCCATTGACATCCCTGGAAAGCCTGCTCTTTTTTTTTTTTTTTTTTTTTTTTTTTTAAGAAATGGAGGAGGAGTGGATCTGGGGATCTGAGTAGGGGTCCTGGGGAAGAATATAGGTAGAAAAAACAGCAGCTAAGATGTAATATGTGTGAGACATATATATATATGTAGATATATATATACATCTCCAGAATGTATAATAGAGTAAAAGGAACCCTTACACCCTTACACAATACTGGGGTAAATGTAACATGGCACATCTACTATGGGAATTGGTGAGGATGTTTCTCAAAGAAATAAAACCATCGATATTATCTGATCCAGCTATGCCATCTCATTCATAAACCCTAAAAATTTTATTTAACATACTGCAGGAATGCTGACATGCCTGTGTTTGTTGCTGCACTATTCACAATAGCTAAAACTTGGGATCAGCTTAGATGACCATTGACAAATTAATTCATAAGAAAAAACTGTATGTATGCACAGTAGAATCTTATTCAGATATGAAGAAAAATAAGGTGATGACATTTTTGGTAAAATCAATGGAACTAAATATCATTGTTTTAGATATGTCAAATTCAGAAATATAAATAACATGTTTTCTCTCATAGGCAGGACCCAGATTGTGTTTGAGGGAGGATCAGGAACATAGGATGACCATGGGGGGAAAATATCTTCATGAGTTGAAGAAGGCTGAGAGTAAAAGTAATTATTATTTAAGCCCAAGGTTTCAAAAACACCAGGATACTAGTTCTAAATATCGAAGAAAGACCTGGAAAGAGTCCATGGAAATTTAAATATCTTTTGTTATTGCAGCACCAGGTGTCTTGGATACAAAGGTCCATCCCAGTCATGCCTATAAGCAACAGCAGTATTTATGCTTATGCAAAACAAAGAGAAATGGATTCAGATTCTCAAGGCTTTATTTAACTTCCAGTGGATATGTTCTACATATCTACCAGACCTTAACTTCTTTCTTTAAACAGAGCCTCAGCTATCATGAACTCAAAATTATGGGAAAGGTACTTCCTGCCCCTGTTTGTGTTCATCCTGCTGCTTCCAAATCTGTTACCCAAAGAGTGACAATGACCTTTCAAACTGCAATGTATTTATGAGCTTTTCTTGCTGTTTTCCATCTCTTGACTATAAAGATTAAGGTTTCCACAGCAAAGTTGTCTGGCTATGCAGTATCTAATCCCATCTTTGCTCATCATTGCTTTCAGGGATACAGTCACACTTTAAATTCTTTTTTTTTAACACACACACACACACACACACACAAATTCTCATTCTCTTTTATGTCATATTCATGTCTCAGATCCATGTGCAACTAATACCAAATAAAGTGAATGTGAGTGTTGTCCTCACTGCTATTCCAAGTGCTATAAAATGAGAGTGCTTAGGAAATATTTGATATGATTATTAAGTTAAAACAAATATTGAAAAAAACAAAAAGTGGATGAATCACTAAAGCCAGAAATAGAGCATGTAATAGATGATCAGAAAAGGCAATTGTAGTTATCTCAGAAAGTATCAAAAAAATTATTAGGATGTAGTTATTCTTGCCTTGGTCCTTTTTATTTCTTCTTGAGTTTGTTAACTTAAAGATAAGGGGGAAATGAAGCAATTAATTTCAAAAATAAAAAATAGATTATATTAAAAAGTTCAGGTAAGATTTTGTAATAATTGTGGTAATACGTTAAATATTTAATAAAACCTGAAGTATCCAGAGATCAACATTCAGCCAAAAACTAGGCAGACTTAGCTCAGGAATTTCTTGATCTTTAAGTCTAAGGCCACCAGCTGGGCCTCAATGGCACACACCTTTAATCCCAGCAGGGGGAAATCCTGGGAATGGTGAACTAAACTCTTAATCCTGTAACTCCAGAGACAGAACTTTCTGTGTTTCTGTGAGTTCAAGACTGACTATCAAATAGAGTTGTTACTGCCTTTAATCCTAACCTGGATGGGATGCAGCTGGGAGAAGGGTATTTAAGGCAGGAAAACAGCAGAGGAGACGCAACCAGGAGCTAGGCTGAGGAAGCTGGAAGACAGCTGGGTGAGATTTGACTGTGGTGTTTGCTCTCTTTGATATTTCAGCCTTTCCTCAATATTTGGCTCTGAATCTCATTCAATACAATCCAAATTCATGCTACAGATAATATTTACTTTGTTCTGTTTGCCCTAATAAGCTTTCTGATGCAAAGAAAGGAATAAGAACATAATAAAGACCTTTAGATCATAAGTACATAAATGCTCCTGCCTCAGGTTGTGTTAAATCTTCACTGTTAGCACGCTTTTACATTTCAAAGCAGGAAGAATTTGCATAAAAAGTGTGTTGTGATTTCCTTTTAATGAGCTTTAACCCAACTGTAGCAGGCTTGTAAGGAAATTTATTATTATTATTATTATTATTATTATTACTATTATCATTATTATTATTATTATTGGAATGAGTTATAGAGTTGCCTGGAAATTCAACCATTTAGGAAAAGCCATTTATATGATACTTTGATTTTGACAGAAGGACTGATACTTGATTTTTCTGCTCCTCAAGTTTCTCAGAAAGCAAATGCAGCTACTAGATTGTTTTGATGGCACCTCTAAGCTTACGTGTGTCAGCTTCTGTCATTGCTGATAGTTTCTGTGAAGACAAACTAACCTCTCCTACTGACATCTAGTAAGAGGGTAGAGATTTTCACCAACCCTACAAGTGACAGAGGACTGATCTCAAAATATATAGAGAACTCAAGAAACTAGAACCCAAAACCTTGAATAACCCAATCAAAAAATGAGGCTCAGAACTAAAAAGGGAATTCTCAGCAGAAGAATTACAAATGGCTGAAAGGCACTTGAAAAAGTGCTCAACTTCTTTAGTCATCAGAGAAATGCAAATCAAAACAACTTTGAGATACCACCTTACATCTGTCAGAATGGCTAAGATTAAAAACAGATGACAATTTATACTGGAGAGGTTGGGGAGCAAGGGGAACACTCCTCCATTGTTGGTGAGAGTGTAAGCTTGTTCAGCCACTCTGGAATGCAGTATGGCGGTTTCTCAGAAAACTGAGAATCAATCTCCCCAAGGATCCATGAATATCACTTCTGAGTGTATACCCTAAGGAAGCACAGTCGCACTCCGATGGCATTAGCTCAACTATGTTCATAGTAGCATTATTTGTAATAGGAAGAACCTGGAAACAACCTAGATGTCCCTCAACTGAAGAATGGTTTAACAAACTGTGGTACATCTACACAATGGAGTACTACTCAGCAGTAAGAAAAAAATGATATCCTAAAATTTGCAGGCAAATGGATGGATTTGGAGAATATCCTCCTGAGCGAGGTATCACAAACCCAGAAAGATAAGCGGGGGATGTACTAACTCACTAGTGGACTTTAAACAAAAAAGCAAAAAAGTTTTCTAACCCTGACTATGCAGCAAGAGCCTCAGTTGTTCGTAGTAAGGAGAAAATGAGTTAATTGTCAAATAGTATAGTACAGAGACAGATTAGTAGAAATATAATCCTAATCTGTTGTGTAGTTCTAAACAGTTACTTAGGGTCATTAGATGTCTTTGAGTCTTCTCATCTATAGGGCAGTGCTGTGTCTTCTGGGTTTGGGCTTTATTTAGTTTTCAAATTATCAACATTTTCACGGAAAAGAGGCTATTATGCATGTGATGATGATCTGGGACCATTAGTTCTTATAACTTGAAGGGAACGATTAACATCTGTGAAGAGTAGCAAATTAAAAGGAACATATAAGGTGAAACAAAGAAGGGCCAAACAACCAAATCTTCAAAGAACCAAAACACTATGGATTCCTTGAGAGAAATTCAATGATATGCCATTTTTCATGTGCCTCCCTTAAAATTTCAAATGCCCAGGACTTGTTATGTAAAGTCAGAGGATATATGACAAATTAATAACCTTCATACAGCTTTTCTATATTTCTGAAAGTATTGGCAATGTGTTCATTAAAGGGGGAATGTTGTGCCAAAGAAATATTCAGTACCTTTTATTCCTACAAAATCACTGATCATAAGACTAACAAAATAATTTCATAAAATCAGAGTATAGATGTTTTGTCATGTCATACCTTTTCTACTGGCCATCAGGGGCAAAATCAGACACTTTAAAACAACAATTAAATGGTAATCAGGATTAAAAATTTATGCTACTAGGCAATAAATAAATTGGAAACAATAAAATCCTTTATACATACTTAATTATTCATAAAATTCTCATGCTTGTTTTATTAAAGAGTTGCTTATCCTGACAATTATTGTTTTAGGAATCTTATTTAATATTAAAACTTGGCTAATGTCAGGTGATGTAAACTATTAAATTTTTAAGAAAGCTAATATTTCCTAATCTGTGACAATTAAGGAGAATTAAAATATGCAAAACTAATCATGAAAAAAATCTCAATAATGACTTAAATCTGTTTTTGCACTCATTGTCTTATGATTTGGTAAAAATCCTTTGTTCGAAATTAATTTCACAGACTATGTTCTTATTATTCATTGTTCATTCACTGGTGCTCCACACAAATGTTAAAAATGCACTTTTCTAACCACCTTTTCCTTGATAACCCACATTTGTCTGTCTTTCTTTCTATATATATAATATATATGTGTATATATATATTATTTGGTGATTTTACTTCATCCAAGTCAATATTGTTTGTCTTCATGATCCATGCTGACCCTGTTGCCAGTAAAGAAATACAAGGCAATTAAAGCTCTTTATTTTCAGAAAGGTAACAGAACATTTCTCAGCCTTCTGTCTCTGTGTTTAAATTTCTTTTTGCCCAGATAATATCCCATGTTTTCCTTTTTGAGATGCCTTCCTGTTTGACCAGATAATTGTCTTTATAACACCATTTAAACTGATTTCACCTTACAAAAGTATAATTTGTTTGTTTTCACTCTTCATTTATTTTACCACTCTGGGTTCATTTTTCCAGCTCTACAGAATCTCCTGTTACAGATACATTTTATCAGAAGCTCCTAACTTCATCCATTCCTTATCTGAATTTTTTAAATTTTATCCATGCAAATATGCAATTGATCTTATACTGAAATTATAAGTTGGATGAAAAAAATCCCTTCTGTTCTCTACATCACAAATCCACCTGTAAAGAAGATACTAAGTCACAAGACTATATATTGACTTTAGATTTTTTAGAAGTTATCTGTATCATCATTATATTCTGTTGATAAGAAAACAAATGCCTGTAGGTGTGTCTTTTCTTCCAGCTTCCAGTATTATCAAGGCAGTTTTCTGGATTTCTGTTTGTGTAACACAGAGCTCTTGGTGCTCTAAGATGTTTCTCTCAGAGCAGGAATATTTCAGCCAGTATTTTTTATCTTCCTTCAAATATGTCACCCAAAGCTAGCAGTTGAACCCTCAGAGATCATCCTCCAATCAGCAACACCTCACTACCCCACTAAGCATTTAGTATCAATTTTTATATCATTTCTCAATGCATATAATTATCATAATGGGGCTTCTACATAGCTCATTGAATATTTTGCTAATTACAATAAAAATGATACAGACTTCCAGTTTTCAGAGTTTCATTAAAAGGCTCAACATGGAAACATGAGTGCATGTGTAAGTTCTAGGCTAAAATAAAACGTTAAACATAGGTTAAAATGTTCCTGGCTCATATTACGTAAGTTTTGCTACTTCGTTAACTTAATGTCCCAAACAGAATTGAACAAAATGGCCTCTGCTTTATTTATTTCTATGATTGTCTTTCCTAAACCGAAATATTTGGAGTGAGCATAGTATACTTATTGAGAATCCATTGAAGAAAACTAATCTTTTTTTCGTTGCAAGAGGGTGTCAATTGCCCAGAGTAGTTGGCCAACACAAAACTCACTGTGCTTTTATAGATTTTTTTGTCTCATGTTCCTTCATTTGGGCTTTTTTTTTTTTGCTGTTTTATTGGTCTTTTGCTAGTATATTTTGTTTTCCTGTGCATGAATATGGGTGTGTATGTGTGTGTGTGTGTGTGTGTGTGTGTGTGTTTGTTTGTTTGTTTTTCTTGATTTTTGTTGTTGTTTGGTTTTTGTATGTATTTTAAAGAGAGAAAGAAAAGATGAGTGATTAGGGAGGAAGATCTGGGAGGGATCACAGGACAGGCAAGTGTAATCAAAGTGTATAGTATAAATTTTTTTCAATAAAAAAGAGCTTTCAAAAGCAGTAAGAATATTAATTCAACAGATACTGGGTGGCATACAGTTTGTCAAACACCATGCTTATTCGTACTAAAGGTAAATTAAAAGTATGCCTTGGCTTGGCATAAATAATCAAGATTAAATAGGATAACCTAAAATACTTAGAAATTCTTAACTTCAGGACAGGATTTAATTAGTATAAAACCTTAAATAAAAATAATTTCTTCTGGAAGTTCACAAGTCACCAAGTATATCTTCTATTGAAAGAGCAACTCTCAATGGAACCCTTGAATTTTTTTTCTCCCTAATTTTCTACTCACTTCTGAATGTAACCTCTTCATTTTAACACATACCTCATGCATACATACTATGTAACAGCAATGCATACATGCTACATAGTTACTGTTAAGTGAATCTTTTCAAAGCTTCTGTTACTTCAATTATACTCATAACAAGATTGCTGACAAGAAACACATAAATGTTTAAGAAGTACTTAATCCTCATCTTAAATGCTGTATCCACCATTAGAGCAATAACAATTTCCTTTAAAACTAAGATATATAAGCATCCTGTGTCTATGTTTGTTTTCTTTATTTGGTTTTTCCGTAGGTCTAAGCCTCCATGAGCCCAGATGTCAGTTAAGCATCCTAGGGGAACTGAGCTCTGAGACATAGCAGCTTGGCCCAGAAATCCCACAGGTCTGTGTTTCCTTTAACTAAGCCAGTCTATCCCCAAAGTCCTTGTAAAGATTCTCCATTCACAGAGGTCAGTGAGTAGTCTTAATATACTCCACTATGTAAGAATAAGAGAAACCTCCACATCCTGTCTAACAGTCCAGACAACCAGCCTCATTCTTGTAAGAAACCATACTTTCTCTGTCTGTAGTAAGTTTGTCTGATGATTTTAAGCTGAGCTGTAACTAATCTCAAAAACAAGTGTTCAGAGAAAGTGAGCATAAAGACCACTGCAAAGTTTGCAGTGTTTTTCCTTCAATGAACCCATCTGTACAGCTTCTAGTTCTTCACATTGTTAAAGGTAAGGCCCTCCCTTACTTGGCTCATGACATTCAACACCTCTGAACCCCTCACTATACTCATCACCCTGTTCTGGTCACTTCTATGGGACTGCCTATTCAGAAACTTAAAATTCCATGTAGATTTTTCACTTATATATGTTTAAGTAGTCATAATAAATGTATATACAAGTGTGAAAACGTCTCATTTGAACCCAGTATTTTTGTAAGATACATATTCTGTATTTAATTTTTAATGTATTTGTGACACATGTAATAATGAAATTCCCAAGTACAGACATAGGCACACCCTCATCATTAGTAACTTACATTTCTAGTGTATCTGCATTTCTACAGCACTCTCATTCCATTCAGGGTCCAGGGGAGCATCAATTGAATTAATACTTTTAATTCAGTTCTGAAAAACAGAAAGATAATGTGACCCTGTAATGACCATACAGAACAGACCTGGATTTGCACACTAGGTCCATTGCATCCTTCAGAGGAACCTTCAATACATTCTTGCCTCTGAAGCTGCATTGTCATTCTTTTGCCTCTTTCTGAGGTCAAATAATCCTGTGTTAACTATTAGTTATCTTGTGAAATTCATTTTTTAATTGTTTTTATTTTTTATGAACCGATGATTTTTATTCGAATATTTACAGGAGTGTGGGTGAGGGGTTACCTACAGAAGCAGAAATAGTCTCTCATGTTTCATTATTTCTTCAGTAAGTATATTATCTAAATGAATAATGTATATATTTCAAGCATTTCTACCACTTTGCAATTAACCATTTATAGGTGGGAGATATTTTGCTTTAAAGTTCATATTTTAACCAAATTAAAAACTTTAAGTTTTACACCCCTGGCTTTTAGCTTTGGTTTTGCTATTAGAAATTTTGCATTCATTATGCTATTATATTAATGGTAACCTGCATTTTATCCTAAAGCATCTGAGGTTTATTGATATTTATTTATTTAACTGTTAGAAAATAATTTCAATATAAATTTTGGTGATATGTTTTATTTGTGGGTTTTTTTTTTTTTTTAAATCAAGTCAGTTTACCTAATTCCTTTTCCTCACTACTTCATTCTATTACTACTGGTTTGAAAGTCCACTTCATGTTTACCTGGACCTCTTTCTCTAATTGTATCCCAGAAGTCTATTTGTTTCCAATGGAAACTAAATTCTCCTATTTTTGTCAGCATCTAATACAATAGTGCAGATCACACCAAATTTTTCTATGTTGGTAAATACCTGTCAATCATTTTAGATATAAAATTCTTTCCCTGCCTCTTTTTGTTCAATTCTCAAAACCCTTGCAGTATTTCATGCTTTATTTTAAAGCTTATATGAAGCTGTATTTTCTGAACTTTTGTTTATTGCTTATAAGAAACCATCACCACTACCCAATTTTAGAAGATTTTCCATCACCCAAAATAGTTTCCTGGTTGTTTTCCAACTCCCATCCCTAGAGAGACACAAGTGATAACCTGCTTTCTGTCTTTAAGACAAATTTCTTTTCAAGTCTAAGGAGATAGTTCACTGGGTAGGAGGGTTTGCTAGTCAAACATAAGGACCTGAGTTGAATCCCAAATACCCATGCTGGGCATGGCTATCCGCTTTGTGCCCCAGCCCTGAGGAGGCTGGTCAGGAAACAGGTGGCTCACCGAGGCTTGCTGGCCACCAGCCTGATTGCAGCTTTAGTAGCAGACCCTATCTCTCAGGAGTAAAGTGAGAAATGATAGAACAGGACACTTGATGACATCCTATTGTCTCTGAACATGCATGAACATGAGTATCTGCACACACACGTGTAGTACTCTATACACACACACAGCTCACACAAAAAAAATGTCCGTTTTCTAATATTTCATTAAAATGTATCACACTGTAATTTCAAATTAGTGGTGTTTTTTTATTCTGCATAATGTGTCTACAGCACATCCTCATTGTAGTAACATCAATATTTCTTTTATTTGGTTGTGTGAACATCATTTCATCATCTGAGTGCTTCACAGTTTACTCACCACACATTCAGCAAATAGGATTTGAGTTGTTCCCAATTAGCTCGTAACTAATGCTGTTATGAGCATTGATGTATAAATGTGTGTACATATACTTTAATTTTTCCTTGGATGTTTCTAGAAGTAGAATTTCTGAGTCCTCTGGTGAGCTTATGCTTGAATATATAGGAAACTACCAATTCATTTTTTAAAGAAAATGTACAGTTACATGCTACCAGCCCTGCAGTGTGTTTCTAGTTTTCCATATACTATCAGAACTTAGCATTTTCTTTCCTGCCTTTTTCTCAGCTCTAGTCATTAAAATATTTAACTAGCTTTATTCCATTGCATTTAGAGAACTTTTATCCTGCTGTTATTGACCTTTCTAATTCATCACCCATGGGAACACTCTACATATTCATATCTTGTAATTCAGTGTCTAAACTTCTATTTATTTATATCCTATAATCCACAATGTCCAAGTCTTACCCTTTTAGAAGGGGTAAGTTTTGGGGGAAGTTTATTAATATACACACAGCTTAATTTAAACATATTTTAGTCTAGCTCTTAAAAAATGATTTAAATTTCTTAATAGAACTCCATATTTTATCCTGAAAATGTGTAACTTTTTT
Source organism: Sigmodon hispidus (assembly GCA_004025045.1). NCBI lineage: Eukaryota > Metazoa > Chordata > Mammalia > Rodentia > Cricetidae > Sigmodon > Sigmodon hispidus. The sequence goes on along the minus strand of PVIH01028627.1, from coordinate 1,727 downwards.
AAAAAAAACTTATTCAGTCAGGAATTTTTATATGATTTCATGCCTTACCAAATGTTTTCTCATTATTTTCTGTTCATTATTCTTTGTTTGTATAACAATTTCAAATTGAACTGATTTAAACAATTACACTTCAATTTAACTTTTGATTGCATCAGGCATGTTCATTGATTTTATATATTTAGTGTTTCATTATTTTGATTTCTTTTCTGTATATTTTTTTTCTGTCATGATACAACGTAGTGGTATTGCATGCACTGCTATAGACAGTATTTTCTTTGCATTCTACAAAAGTTTGACCTATGATGATGACATAAAACAATTATGATATAATAGGCTCTATGATGGGTGGCTTATATTATTATTATACATCGCTATATATGCATCACTCTGATTTTCAGATGCTGTTTTCTTTTAATGCAATGCTTTTAAGATTTCACAATAATATTTTCCCTTATACTTTCCCAGTACAAAGGAAAATCTCTGGTTTTGTTATTGTTTTTTGCTTGGTTGGTTTTTGCTTTTATTTTGTAAGCTGGGTCCATGACTTACCCTTGGTGACTATCTCAATGGGCATGATTACTTAGTGTGTAGTCTGATTCCTCAGTCACAGAAGAGTCAGCTTCCACTATGACAACACCCATCAGTAGCCCTGTGTATTTATTTCCTAGTCTGAAATAATAATGAAAATCAGAATTCTAAATTTCTTTTTTTTTTTTGGAAGAAATATAAGCATTTATTCAAGTTTTGAAAGTACATAGGCCCCACAGAGTGGACATGTCTTATAAACATTCTCTATTGTGTTCTTTTACTGTAAATATATATATATATATATTTCAAACTCTAAAAAACTATATAAAAAAAGAACATCACCACTCCCCCCGGCCATTTTTAACAATAGCATTACCATCACTATACAGAATTTTTAATTTCCTCTATATATGTTTTTTTAAATGTACTACATCTTCCTTCCTATCTAATACCTGTAGGGGGAACACAGCCAGTTAACCTGCCCTGCTCTAGGTAGTATAACTGGGCATGCTCACTGGCTGCCTCCTGTTGAGCCTCTTTGGAATCTGCCACTGCACCTGGTGATCAGTGACACATGATCATGGAGACACTAGAGGCCAATAAGACTACACAGCTACGGGAGTCTCCAGCTGCCAATGGGAAATAGGGAGGAGGTAAATTGATTTTTCTATATCCACTAAAACTGAGATCATGAATCTGTTCTTTGTTTTAAATGAGTCTGTGTCTGCTTCTCACCTGACTCCCAGAGTCTGTGCCATAGACTTTGTGCCTTCTCACTCCCTCCCCCAAGGGATTCCCAGATAGAATGCCCTGTAACAAATACCCACTTTGTATTCTTTTTTTTTTTCCTTCTTTATTTTGTATTTATCAAAAAAAAAAACACAGTAAAAAGAATTTAAAATGTGGAAGAGTTAACAATAACTATACAGAGGATAAGAATGATAAGCATGGCTTATCAAGGGAAGAAATACAAATTGCTACACCTATATTTTCTTTGTGTTGATCTTTCCCTCTGAATTTTTTTTTTCATCCCTGTATATCCTTATTCAAGGTCTCTTCCCCCTCCCAACACATCTGGTCATTTTTTTCCTCTGCAACTCCCCATCCCCTCCCTGGGCAGGGAGCAGACAGTCCCATGGTCCCACTGACCCAGTAATGCTTAGATCAGTCTCCACTTCTGGCCAAATCCAGTTCTTTCC
>PVIH01028626.1:0-14867 GCA_004025045.1 Sigmodon hispidus | reverse complement strand
TCCATTTACCATTAGGTTTTCTCACTGGCCATACAGGGCTATTATAATTGTAAGATTGTGCCTTCTGTATGACTCCCTCTTTTACTAACGTTTTTATGGTTTCTGTAATTTCCTCTATACCTCCTTTAATAGGATACTGGTTAGTAAATGTGGGTTTTATTTTAGGTAGTTCTACAGGTTCCACCTTAACTTCTGCTAAGTTACATTTAATTTTTATAATTTTCTTCATATTTAAAAAGTCTGGAAACAATTTCCTTATTTCCTGTATACCTAGCACATTACATAGTGCTTGCATAAATGCTACAGGTATATTAAACTTTTTATCATAAACTTCTACTTGCAAATTTCCTAGTTGTGCTACAGTATCTCCTGTCACTCCTTGAATTATAGCTTGTTTTCCATTTGGTTTTCCTCCATTTTCTGTAAATATAGTGATTTGTGAGCCTGTATCCATAAGCTTGTCCAAAGGACTTCCATTTTATGCTCTTTACAGCATGGAACTTGTAATTCTCCTGCCTCAGCCTTTCAAGTTGCTATGATGACAAGCCTGTGCTGCCAGATCTGGCTCAACTTCCATCTAGTGTCATCTGTATAAACTGTCATCTTAAGCAGAATGAGACAGCACACATCTGTAACTCCAAAGTTGTCCCCTGACCTACACACATTCTCTATGGTACATGAGCATGGGGTGTGGGTGAGGGTTCTGAGCTGGACCTGGGGTTGGATGGGGGTGGGAATGTTCCTATAACTCTGAGATTCTTATTTGTCATCTGCCTGCTGCCCAGTCCCCTTCTAGAAGCTTCTTCCCATGCCTTTTGCTTCTCTCCCTTCCTTTATATCTTCCCTTTTCTGAAGCCTCCATCTCCAACTGTCGGAGAGCAGGGTGAACTAGAGGTCCTCCTGCCTCGGACTCTGGTGCCCCGGCCAGCAGGACCTGAATCTGGGAAAGAAGCAAATGGAAGGCAAGAACACAAAGAACAGAAGGACAAGACAAATATCTCGGATCAAGTCCTCCTAAGCTTTATTGTTACAGCCAATATTTATACAGAATCTCTGCCATGCAGGTAGCTGGGAGGAAAGGGGTGGGATATTCAAAAGAATGTGGCAAGCCTGTGAGGGGAAGTAACAGACAGGGTAGAATTGATATGGAAATCTATCTGTTATCAGTTGAGGGTCTGGGGAAGGTCACCTTGCTGACCTGAGAAGGTCAAAGAGAAAGCCTGGAGTCATGGTTTAACTTAACAATAAGGGTGTGTAGTTTTCTGGTATTTGCTATCTAGAGTAAAGACTGCTGGCTAGCTGTAGAAGCTAACTTATAAAATATGGCTAAGTTCACTTTGGCTCCCAACACTCTGGGGTCATATCACACTGGGATTCCAGCTCTCCCCCCCCTCTTCTCCCCTCTCTCTCTCTCTCCTCTCTCTTCTTTCCTTCTCTCTCCTTCTCTCTCTCTCTCTCTCTCTCTCTCTCTCTCTCTCTCTCTCTCTCTCTCCCTCTCTCTCTCTCTCACCTTCTCACCTTTCTTGAAACAAGTTTTCCTTAAACAGCCTGGGCTGAACAATACCCATTCATATAGCCTGGGCTAGCCTTGAACTTCTGATCTCTTGACTTCAGCTTCCCAAGGCTAGAATTACAAGCTGGTGCTCCAGGGCCCGCTTTTAACTCTTTCCTACAGCCTTCCTCCTCTGCCTGTCACATCCCAGCCATTCAAGAGAAAGGGTACAGGTTCCCATTTGGGGGACCAGGATTAGTGGCTCGGTGATAGTGTCTTGTTCATCTCCCTTTGAAAGATTTCCACTTTCCTCTTGTAAACTATAGCTGTAGAAACCACGGATACATATGCAAGTATGAGAACCTGAGTTCAAATCTCCAGCACCCACATGTGTGCTGTGTGGGAGAGGGGGCCCATCTATAACCCCAGCTCTTGGGAAATGAAGACAGGGGATCAGGCAAGTTGCTGAGTCAGTGAGTTCTGGGTATAATGCGGAACCCTGCCACAATATATAATATGGAGAGTGATAGAAAAAGACACTTAGCATCAACCTCTGGACTCCAGAGGCACACATGCATGCATGCACATGCACACACACACACACATACACACACATACACACACACACACACACACACACACACACACACACACACACGCACACACTAGGACAAACACATATGCATATACCACATATACATATGCAGAAACAAAACAACAATCAGGGTTGGGAACCGCACCTACTCCTCTAGATAGACAAAGTGGGTGGTGTTTTAAGGCCTTGGAAAACCCCTTTAGAAGATGTTAGTAATCTGGGATGCATCATTGATTTCAAGGCCTCCCACTGATGACCTTCGCTAACCTACTCAGGTTACAACACTAGACCCTGGGCATCCCTGACCTGCCCATGTAGGTCCCTCCGCCCAGAGATTTATGATTTTCCACTTCTTCTTCCAGCCACATGCTACTTCGTCAAGACCCAGAGTGACAACTGGGCTTGCCCCTTCGAATTGTTAAGTAGCAAAGGCTGGGGTGAATGCTAGAAAATGCAGTCATGAGGTGTGGGGGCAGGGCTGGGAGATGGCTGAGAGGGTAAAGCATTGGCTGTCCAAGTTTAAGGAGCTGAGTTCCATCCCCAGAACCTAGGCAAAGGCAAAAAGAGAAAACTGGTCCCACAAAATTATCTTCTGATCTGTACTTGTGCATCACGGCACACAGGTTTTCTACCACCAACAAATGCATCAATCAATCAATCAATCAATCAATTTTTCTTTTTTCTTTTTTTAAAAAAAACAATTCCACAATGTGGTTGCTGAGAATTGAACTCAAGACCTCTGGAAGAACAGTCAGTGCTCTTAACCTTTGAGCCATCTCTCCAGCCCTCAATTTTTCTTTAAGCTGGGTTTTAGCAATGGAAGCTTGTAACCCCAGTACTGGAACAGACAGAGAGAGGGTTCCCTAAAGTTCATTGACCAATCAGTCTAATCAAACCAAAGACCTCTAGGGTCCGTGAGAGATTCTGTCTCAAAAACTAAGGTGGACTGAGGCTGGAGAGATGGGTCAGTTGAGAAGTGTGCTTTCTGCTCTGCAGAGGACTCTAGCTCAATTCCCAGCACTCGAGGGGCAGAGGCAGGAGGATTTCTATGAGTTTGAGGCCAGCCTGGTCTACAGAGTGAGTTCCAGGATAGCCAGGGCTGTTTGTTACCCAGAGAAGCCTTATCTTGAAACAAACAAACAAAACAGAAACAAAACCAGAAATTGAAGATCAAGGCTTCTCCCTAATTGTTCCCTCATAGTCAACAGACTTACAGTGTAGGCATTTCAGTCCAAATGATCTGAAACATTTGCCCTCAGCCTTGGCCTAGGCGGGATGAGAGCTCTCTTCCAGCTCTTTCTTGCTAGATCCCCAAATCATTCCTGACTCAGCTAAAAAACAAATGGCCAATAAATTCCCCTTTTTTTTAAGACCACAAGATGCTCATGATTTTCAGGAAAGCCTGTGGGGAAGAGGGAGGGGACACCAGTGTGTGTATCTCTTGAGCTGTCCATAAAAAGGCCAGTGGCAGGGAGGTTGGGGTGTCCTCACATCTCCAGGTCCTCTTTCCTGCACCCCAGATTTGACCTCTGAGCTGAGATCTCTAATCTCCAGGACATGGCAGGCCCCGCCACCGTCGTCACCAGCCTTCTCCTGGCAGCTTGTCTGAGTTACATCTTTCCTGCAGGTGAGACTTCTGGGCCTAGTCTAGGGTTGCTGATAGCAAAAGCTTCAAGGGGTATTAGCACAATGGAGGGTGAAAAAACAGAGCAGCCTGGGGATGGGGTGGGGGAGACACAAAGTGGACTGGGGTATAACCGTCTCTGTATCTGTAGCTAAGAAGGAGCCTATGGCAGGCTGTATTCTGACATAGAATTTCTCTCTCTCCTTTTAGACTCTGTGATCATCCCATCATCTTGTTGCACATCCTTTGTTTCCAAGAAAATTCCAGAAAAGCTAGTGGTTAGCTACCAGTTGGCCAATGGCAGCATCTGCCCCAAGGCAGGAGTGATGTGAGTATCTAAGCCAGGAATCTACAGGAAGTTCAGCCCTGGGCATCTTTAAAGTGGACTTGATCTCTTTGGACTCAGCTTCTTCACCCATAAAACTGGGAGGAAATGGGGGTGAATGGGGGATAGGCCAGTCGGTAGAGTGATTGCCTAGAACATATGAAGCCCTGTGTTTAATATCCAACATCACATAACAACACATGATGGTAGATGGTAATTATTCCAACACTCAGAAGGTTGAGGACATCCATGAAGTACCAAGTGTAGGCAAGGCCTTCTGGATGGAGGGAAATAGGGTAAGACATAATATGACATTATCCTAACTAATCTTAACAATTCTGTGAGGTGGTACCTGCCTCTGTCTCCCCAGTACTGGGATTTCAAGCACATATCACTATTCCTAGGTTTTTTTAAGAAGTGGGTTCTGAGGATTGAAGTTGGATTTTCACTCTTGCAAAGCAGATTTTTTTTACCAACTGAGCTGTCTTCTTGGCTCAGTCTCCCCATTCTAGATGGACACCATATCCCCTATCACATCCAGCATTATAATTCAAAAGCAGGACCTCCTCTGACTCACAGGGAGGTCTTAGAATGAGCATGGCATCCCCACACACTGTGGTCCCTCTGTCTCCCCATGGTAAAAACACAGAGCGCACAGAGAGAAGTCTCATGTCAGTGGCGTCCTAGCACCAAGGAAAAGTGACTGAGACTCCTGGCCCCTCCACACACTCACTTCCTCAGGAAGGGAGAATTGGTCCCAGGACCTTGCCAGATCTCAAACTAAACCCTTGCTTCCCCCCCCCCAGTTTCAGCACCAAAAAGGGCAATAAGATCTGTAGTGACCCCAAGTTGCCATGGGTCCAGAAGTACATACGGAATCTGGATGCCAAGAGAAAGAAGCCTGCTGCAGGTGCCAAGGCACTGAGCACCAAGTTTTCCATCCAGAGACACCGTGGTAACAGCACTAAGGTTTAGCCATCTCTCCTCTGTCCCTGAACTTGGACACTGGTCTCGACTTCATGACAGGCTGCTTTGGAGTTGGTACACACCAGCTGGGATGAGAAGGCCTGCATTCATTTCCCCATTCTCAGCATTTCTTTTTAGGAAATGTGTTTATTCTGTAAGAACCCGAGGGAGCTCCAGGGGTACAGGGGTCCTGGTGTTTTCTGTATTAAATGAGAAGGATCCAGCAGAATGGCATGAGTCATTCTATGTCCTCGTGTGTGGTTCAAAGGCTTTGCCAGAGTTCTGGTGTGTAATTCCAGAGTACCTGCAGGTGTACCTTGTTAGCAGCTGGATTCCATGGGGTCCTTGTCTTGGGGTTGGGCCTGAGGGCTGTCTGTCTGTCCACCTGTGAATGAAGCTCTGTCAATGGTAGTAACTCCCAAGCATGTTGTGGGTACTCCAGGCTGGTCCCACCTTCAGAACTTTGAACAAATAAAAACTCAACTGAAATGGAGGGCCCCATGGTAGCATTTTTAAAACTTGTCACCTTTTATAAAGGAGAGGATGATGAGGGGCGAGAAGGTAGCTCAGTTGGTGGTGTGCTTGCCTAGCATGCACAGCACTGCAAAAAGCTAAGTGTGATGATGCATGCCTGTAATGCATGCCTAGCACCCAGACAAGAAGATCAGAATTCAAGGTTATCCAGGCATGGTGGTTCAGGCTTTTAATCTCAGAATTCAGAATGCAGTGGCAAAAAAGATCTCTGAATTTGAGGCCAGCCTGATCACCATAGTGAGCTCCAGGACAGCCAGAGCTATATGGAGAGACCTTCTCTCAACAGCCTCCCCCCCCCCCAAAAAAAAAAAGAAGTTCCAGCCTGGTCTACATGGGACTTTGGGACTACAGGGAGGAAAGAAGAAATGAAACAAGCAAAGAAGGAAAAAAGGAAAAAAGGAGGAAGGAGATGGGAAGGAGGGGAAGGAAAAAGGCATACAGCTGAGCATGATAACATACATCTTGAAACCCAGCACTCAGGAGGCTGAGACAGGAGAATCATGAGTTCCAGGCCAGTCTGGGCTACATAGCAAGACCTTTCTTGTGTCTTTGCAAATTTGTGATAGGATCTCACTAAGTATTTCACAATAATCTTGAACTTGGGATTCTTTTGCTTCTATATCCCCAGGATAAATCTGTGCTCTAAGCTAGGTATTGTTTAGCCTCTTTGAGCATCAGTTTTCCTCATCTGCAAAATGGACCCTTTACCTTTTGCTGTTTTCCCAGAAGTATAAACCTAATGAAGTGGATAGGGGACAGTGGCCCAGGGAGCAGCAGTAAGACAATAGGGTAGGGATTAAAAGGGATAGACAGGGCTGGGTGCATGTCTCAACTGGCAAAGTGCTCTTGAGTTCAATCTCAAAAGCTTACATAAAAAAAATCTAGGCACAGTAGCACAGGCCTGCAATCTTAGTGCTGGGAAGGTAGAAATAAGGGGATCCAAGAATTCACTAGCCAGGGAGCCTAACCTGCTAGTCAATTTCCAGATTCAGAAACACTCTGTTTAAAAAAATAAATAAATAAATAAGGTATTGGGAGTGCGGATATGGCCCAGTGGTAAGAATGTGTGCTGTATAAGAATTAGGACTGTGGTGGTTTGAATGAAAAATGACCCCCATAGACTCATAGGGAGGGGCACTATTAGGAGGTGTGGCCTCATGAGAATGGGTGTGGCCTCATTAGAATAGGTGTGACCTTGTTGTAGGAAGTGTGTTACTAGGGAGTGGGCTTTGAGGTTCCAGAAGCTCAGGCCAGGCCATGCTCTCTCTTCCTGCTGCCTAAAGACCCAGATGTAGAACTCTCAGCTCCTTCTCCAGCACCATGTCTGCCTGCATGCCGCCATGCTTCCTGTCTCTATGATAACGGACTAAGGCTCTAAGCTGTAAGCCAGCCCCAATTAAATGTTTTCTCTTATAAAAGTTGTGGTGGTCGGGCTGGAGAGATGGCTCAGCGGTTAGGAGCACTGACTATTCTCCCGGAGGACCTGAGTTTGATTCCCAGCATCCACATGGCAGCTAACAACTGTCTGTAATTCCAAGATCTGACACCCTTAAACAGTTATACATGCAGGTAAAACACCAATTCACATAAAATAAAAATAAATATATTTTTCAAAAAGTTGTGGTGGTCATAATGTTTCTTCAAAGCAATAAAACCCTAAGACAGGACCTGAGACTAAATTCCACATAAAAGTTCTAGCATCCACATAAAAAACCAAGCATGGTTGGGAGCACTAGTAGCCTCTTCTGGAGCCAAGGCAGGCTGACCATGGAGCTGGTTGACCAGCTAGCTCTGCTACATGAAAAGATGAGTTTTGGTTCAGTGAGAGACCCGATCTCAAGGGAGTGTAAGATAGAGAAAAGAAAAGAACTCACTAATGCCCCTCCTCCAGTCTCTGCATATTTATGTCCATGTGTATCCACCCACCCACTCACTCACTCTTACAGACACACGCTCTCTCTCTCTCACACACACACATACACTCATTCTCATACACACTCACTTGCTCACACACTAATATTCATACACCCACTCACATATACATTCTCAGAATCACACACACTCACATACACACACACTGTCACACACACATACACTCATACATACACATTCTCACACACTCACTTATGCATGCACACAATCACACACACACTCACATCCATACACCCACTCAGATCACACTCACATTCACTCTCAAACTCATACACACACATATACTCTCTCTCTCACACACATACTCACTTATGCATGCACACAGTCACACACACATATTCATACACACACTCATAAACACACACTCTCACGCCTATTTACATACATATCCAGACACTTACTTATGCAGGCACACAATCACACACACACTCATATTTATACACCTACTCACACATATGCAAACATTCACTCTCACACAAACTCACTCTCTTATACACATACACACTCATATACTCACACACTCACACATTCATTTATGCATACACATAATCACACACACATATTCTTGCACACGGATGCATACACACTCACACACACCTGCTTACATACACACCCACACAATCACACACACACATACTCATAAACATACACACTCATATACGCACACTAGGGTGGAGAATGATTGAAGAAGACACCAAATGTGGTCTAGCCTCCACACAAGTGTGCACTTGTGCATACACATGCTCACACATATATACAATCAATAAATATAAAAACAAAAGTAAAGAAAAAAAGAATACAAGATGTAGCTGAAGGCAGAGCTCAATTTCCTAGGAATGAATTAAGCCCCTCCCCTCCCCAAAGTTAGCATGCAGATCTGTGGCAGCTGTGTGAGCGGAAAAGTGTTTTTCCAATAGTTAAAAAGAAAAACAGAAGTCCCTGAGCAAATAAATTGAAAAGGCAGTTCTAAAAAGGAGAAGTATAAATGGCCAGAAAATACATTTTAAAAAAAATCAATATCCTTATTTAGACACCGGGGAAGTGAAAATCAGGACATCGAGTTTCCATTTCATCAAAATGGCTCTTACTAGGCAGATAAACAACACGGGCTGGAGAGGGAACTCAGAGGTGAACAGCTCTTTCTGCTCTTCCAGAGGACCTCAGGTCTGTTCCCAGGCAGCTCACAGCCTCCGTTCCGGGGAATCTGACATCCTTTTCTGGCTTCCACAAGTAACAAACACACATGGTGCACAAACATAAATGCAGCCCAAACACCCCCTACACATAAAGTAGGGAAATAACATTTTAAAAATCTTTTAAATATACATTTTTGCATAGAAGGTTTCATTTAGTTTGGCTGAGATCTGGAGAAGCTGGTTCTCTGTAGGTCTCAGGGATCAAACTCAGGTCCTCAGGCTTGATAGCAAACCTCTTTACGTTCTGAGTCATCTTGTTAGTCTCTCGGCGTTAAAAAAAAAAAAGAATAGAATTAGGTCATTTTTGAGAAAATGGATTATCTTAGTTAGGGTTACTATTGCTGTGATGAAACACCATGACCAAAGAAGCTTGGGGAGAAATGTGTCTATTAGACTTAAGTTTATCACCACAGGATGTAGGGGTTCAAGGCAGGAGCCTGGAAGCAGGAGCCATTGAAAAGGCCATGGAGGGGTGCTGCCTACTAGCTTGCTCCTCATGGCTTGCTCATCCTGCTTTCTTATAGAAGAACCCGGGACCCATGGGCTGGACCCTCCTCCATTGATCACTAATGCCTTACAGCCTGGCAGTGGTGGTGCATGCCTTTAGGTCACGATGGGCAAGCCGGTAAGCAGCACCCCAACATGTGGTGATGTTTTGCATAACCTCTAAGAAATAAAGCTTGCCTGAAGATCAGAGGACAGAGCCAGCCACAGAGTTAGCCACAGAGGTCAGGGGGTGGTTTCACATCTTAGCACTTGGAAGGCAGAGATTCATCTGGATCTCTGTGAGTTCAAGGCCAGGCTGGACTATATGCGATTAATTCAGTCCAAAAGAGAAACAAGCCAGGTAGTAGTGGCACACACCTTTAATCCCAGCACTAGGAAGGTTGAGAAAGGAAGTGATATGGCTGGGCAGAGAAGGAATATAAGGTGGAGGAGACAGGTGTTGTGCCCCCTTGCCTGGTACTCCTACCCCCTTTGCTTCCTCTCCCTTCTAGCTGAGGACTGAGAGGCATTCAGTCTGAGGATTTGTGGAGACAGGACCTGCCCCTTTCAGCCTGAGGAGCTGACTAGGTGAGAAGTGGCTGTGGCTTGTTTCTGTCTCTCTGATCTTTCAGCTTTTCCCCAATATCTGGCTCTGGGTTTTTATTATAAGACCAATTAGGATTCCTGCAACATCTCCATGACCTCTTCATCAACTCCACTGCTAAGATCCTGCCGTGTTTGAGATTTTGTTCTGACTTCCTTTGATGATAAACTATATTACGGAAGTGTAACCCAAACCAACTCTTTCCTGCCCAAGTTGTTATAGTGTTTCATTATAGTAGCAGAAATCCTAACTAAGACACTAGACAAACACTTTACCAACTGAGTTCCAAGCTCAGTCCTAACTCGTAAGTAACTTCAAGTCCAGTGGAACACACTTACATACTCCAGAGGCCATGGGAATTTAACCGGCTGCCATATTTGCCTGAGAAATCATGTCTCAGAACAGGAGTGATCTAATGAAAACAGTTCCGTGTCTCCTAGGAAACTGGGAGTATGCTTTTATGCTGTGGGATGTTGTAATCTTTGAACTTTCTCCTTTTGAGCTCTTGAAAGCATGAACATGGTTTTCTGGTCTTCGACTGTGTCTCTTCTTATCTACTCAACTGTGATTGATCCATTGCTCTGGTACCCTCACTTACCTACAGAGCTATTTTGGATAGAGGCAGGGGTTTTTTTCTTAGTAGAAGTGAACGAGACCCTGAGACTCTTCAGAATGAGACAGAGACAGATGACATACATGTTCAGGCTTAGCTCTGACCTTAGATAAATCAGTTCCTCTCTCTGGATCTCAATTTATTTTTTTAGACAGCCAAGAAAGATAAAAAATAACAAGCATGGGCTGGAGCAATGGTTCAGTGGTTAAGAGCACTGGCTGCTCTTGCAAAGGACATAGGTTGGATCCTTAGCACTCACATGACTACTCATAACCATCTGTAACTCCATTCCAGGAGACCCAATGCCCTCTTTTGACCTCCAAGGACACTGCATGCATCTGATGCACAAGACATATATGCAGGCAAAACACTCATGCACACAAGATAATAAAATAAAATTTAAAACTAGCAATCTGTCTCATTGAATTGCTTTGAAGGTTCATATAGCACCTTGAAGCAAACAAACAAGGTCTGTCTTTAAAACTGTTTTTATGTGGGCTGGTGAGATGGCTCAGAGGTTAAGGGCACTGGATGCTCTTCCAGAGGTCCTGAGTTCAATTCCCAGCAACCACATGGTGGCTCACAACCATTTAGACTAAGGTCTGGCACCCTCTTCTGGTGTTCACCTATATATGCAGGCAGAATACCATATACACAATAAATAGTATAATTTATATATTTATTATATTATATAATAATAAATTTATATCTTTTAAAAATGTTTTTATGTTTATGTGCGCATATGTCTGTGAGTGTATGCCTATGTGGTGTCTCAAAGGCCTGAGGAGATACCAGATCCCTGGAAGTTATAGGCAATTTTGAACCACCCTCAGGTGGTTGCTGGGAACCAAACGCAGGCCCTTCCACAAGAACACCAAGCACTCTTAACTGCTGAGCCATTTCTGCAGCCCCCCAGAGTCTGTCTTTAGCTAGATCTGGTATCATGCATCTGTAATGCTAACACAGAGAGGCTGAAGTAAGAGCATCATGAGTTCAAGTCCAGTCTGGGTTAAATAGTAAAACCATACTCACAGAAAGCCAGCATGTAGACTGGGCTGCCCTTTTCTCTCTGCTGTGTTTTCAAAGGGAGATGTTCTCTGGCCCCCCCCCCACCAGACCCATGTGTTTGAATATAGGGTACCTGGCTGGTGGTGGTTTGGGGGGATTTGGGATGTCTTTGGGAGGTAGGGTCTAATTGGAGGAAGAAGGTTAATGGAGAATGGGGTTTTCCAGATCATAGTAGGGATCCACTTTCTCTCCTTTCTTTGCCTTTTGATACCCACAAAGAACCTACTGCTTTTCCAGAGGAGCCAAGTTCACTCCTTAGAACCCACCTCAGGAGGCTCACAACTTCCTGTAACTGCAGTTCCCGAGGATCTGACTCTCTCTTCTGGCCATCACAGGCAACTACACTTGGGTACACCTACTCACACACAGACATACATATAATTTAAAATAAAAATAGTCAGGGATGGTAGGGCACACCTTTAATCCCAGGAGGTAAATAGATCTCTGTGAGTTTGAGGCCAGCCTGGTCTGCATAGTAAGTTCCAGGCTAGCAAGGGCTATATAGTGAGACCATGTCCCCCAAAATGAGTCTTTATTAAGTTCTTGTTTCCAAACAAAGCATATTGATGGATTAACGTTTCAATATACAAATTTGGGGGAGAGGAACACACCAGTCTATTCCACAAGGAACATATGGAAGGAAGCCTGGACAACAGCCAATCTGTTCCATTCCCGTGACCATGACAACAGAAGAATTTTAGAAGGGTATCCATGGAAGCGGAAGTTCAAATGGCTGACCAGACCTTGGGAAACATCCCAGATGGGGGCTTCTGGGACATCCATACAAATCTAGACAGATCGCAGCCAGCAACCTGGAGGGTACGGAGTAGGGAATTTAACCATAGGGGAGGGGCAGCTGAGAACAGAACTGGACAGGAGAGACTGAAGGATGAATATGGTCAGGACTCAGGGTATAACACAAGGCTCTGGGTTGGATCTCCTGCACCCCCAAAAATGAGAAGAATGAAAGAAAAAGAACAATCTCAAAGCCCTGGACAGAGCATTGTGCAGTGTTGAGAAGTTAGGGGGCTGGAGAGATGGCTCAGTGGTTAAGAGCACCGTCTGCTCTTCCAGAGAAGTTAGATTCCAGTTGAAGCCTGTTTATGGCCATGCCCATTACTTGGAGGAATTCTGATTCCTAAAAGAAATAAAAGGATCACTAACCATAGAAGGAGGACAGCCATAGACAGAACTGATACTTTAATTATATTTTTAGAAGTTTTGTTTTCATTTTTATGTGCCTTGGTGTTTTGTATGCATGTATGACTGTATGAAAATGTCAGACCCCCTGGAATTGGAGTTACAGACAGTTGTGAGCTGCCATGTGGGTGCTGGAAGTTGAACCTGGGTCTTCTGGATAATCAGCCAGTGCTCTTAACCATAGAGCTATATCTTCAGCCCCTAGAAGATTTTTTTTTAAAGACCAGGCTGGACTTTAACTCAAAGATCTACCTAATTCTGCCTCTAGAGTGCTGGGATTAGAGGGGTATGTCCTGAACTTAGCTGAATTTTTATAAGTTGTATGTATAACTTTCCTGAGCTGGGTTGGATTAGGTAATGTTCCCTGTCTTGGAAGCAATCAAAATAACCCAGAAGGGGGTGGTCTGAGAAGGGTTGGATCTGGGCATGGGAACGTGGCTCACTGATTAAAGAGAACCAAGTTCAGTTCCCAGCACCCACTTCGGGTGGCTCAGGACCTTCTATAACTCCAGCTTCAAGAGCTCCAGCATCTTTTCTGGTCTCCACAGGTACCTGTGCTCACAAGTACATACCATCTCCCACACACATGCACAGAATCACACATTTAAGATAAACCTTTTTTAAAAAGAGAGTTAAAAGATATATAATGTTCATCTCAAAATAGATTGTGTGGTGAACATCTGTAACCCCAATTCTCAGGATGATAAGGCAGATAAAGTCTATCTATGTAACTCATGCTGTGTAAAGCCAGCCTGGGCTACACGAATAGGCTTTATCTTTAAAGAAATAAAGAAAGAAAGAGAGAGAGAAAGAAAGAAAGAAAAAAGAAAGCCAGGCAGTGGTGGCTCATGACTTTAATCCTAGCACTTGGGAGGGAGAAGCTAGTGGACCTCTGAGTTTGAGGCCAGCCTGGTCTACAGAGAGAGTTCCAGGACAACCAGGGCTACACAGAGAAACCCTGTCTCAGAAAACCAAATAAATAAATACATAAAATCTAAAAGGTTAACACAGTTTTGTTCAGAAGTCTGGCATCCTGTGTGGAACAATTATTCCTGCTGTGAGGTTATTCAGGTGGTATCTCTATAATAATTTTACTCATTTCCTGTTTCTGTTTTCAAATAAGAAGTGCTAACTCACCTGACCAGCAGAGAGATGCCTAGTGCCTCTCGGGACACATTAGTAAGTTGCTCAGTTCCTTCTCTGAGAAAGCAAATTGTTCTCCAAAGAGCTGATGGGAAGCCAACAAAACACTTGCCTCCATGAGAGCATGAGATAGATCCCCAGAACCTATGCTTTCAAAAAAGTCAGCCTTGGTGGTGTGCTCTTATAACACTGGGGAGGTGGAGCCCAATGTAATTGTATCCCTGGGGCTCACTGGCTGGCCAGCCTAGCTCAACTGGCCAGCTTCTAACCCAGTGATATACCTTGTACTAAAACAAGCTGAGGGATCCAGGATGGCAACACCTTTAGTCCCAGCACTCGTGAGGCAGAGGCAGGTGGATCTCTGTGAGTTCTAGGCCAGCTGGTCTATAAATTGAGTTCCAGAACAGCTATGGTGCATACACGAAGAAATTCTGTCTCAGTCATCAAAACAAAAAACCAAGGTGAGGGTCTGGAAAAATAGTTCATCAGCTGAGAGCATTTATTTTCTTCTAGAGGATCCAAATCTAGTTTTCAGGACCCACATCAGGTGGCTTAGAACCATCTGTAATTCTAATTCCTGGGAGTTCAATGCTCTCTTCTGGCAAGCCTCTCCCCGCCCCCCCCCCATGCTGCTTTGTTTACAACTATAAAATTCTCTGGAATATTTATTCTTCAGGTACTGCACAGCCTCATAGAAGACAAACCAAGAGGAATTCAGGAGACAGCTATGAAAAGCCCAGGTCAATGGACCATGAAGACCTTCTCTCTGAGTTCCATTGTGCTGGCCTTCTTTCTTGGTGTTCACCTTGGAGCTGCCATGCGTATGTAACTGGCCTCCCTGTTCCCTTTCCCTGTAGCTCCTCTTCTGAAAGGAACTTCTCAAGGTCATTCTTCTTTGTGGTTTTTTTTTTTTTTTTTTTTTTTTTTTTTTTTTTTTTTTTTTTTTTTTTTTTTTTTTTTTTTTTTTTTTTTTTTTTTTTTTTTTTTTTTTTTTTTTTTTTTTTTTTTTTTTTTTTTTTTTTTTTTTTTTTTTTTTTTTTTTTTTTTTTTTTTTTTTTTTTTTTTTTTTTTTTTTTTTTTTTTTTTTTT
>PVIH01028625.1:0-14870 GCA_004025045.1 Sigmodon hispidus | reverse complement strand
CCCTCCCTCCTTCCCTCCCTCCCTTCTTCTCTCTCTTCCTTCCTTCCTTCCTTCCTTTCTTTCTTTCTTTCTTTCTTTCTTTCTTTCTTTCTTTCTTTCTTCTTCCTGTACTAGGAATCAAACTCAGGGCTTCACACATTCAAGGCAGCATTTTTTCCAGCTGTCTGTATCCTCTGTCCTTTTATATTTCTCTTTTATTTTTATTTTTTAAATTTTTATGTGCTGGTGTTTTGCCAGCATGTATGTCAGTATGAGGGTGTGGTCCCCTGGAACTGGAGTTAGAGAGAGTTGGGAGCTGCTATGTGAAACGAAACTCAGTTTCTCTGGAGAAGTAGCTAGTGCTCCTAACCACTAAGCCCCTTTTTATTTATTTTAATTTATTTTAATTTTTAAGGCAGGGCCTTGTTCTAGGTTGTTCTGGAACTCAATTCAGGTTGGCCTCAAAACTTCGGCCTTCCTAGAGTTGGTCTTACAGATATTTGCCACCAGTTTACACACTGATAAAGCTGTGCAGAAAGCTAGATCAAGAAAGGCACATAGGTTATTTTAAATCAACTGCCGCAAAACAGATGCTTTAAGGAGGGGTTACCCTCATGAGCATAGAAGCCAGCTGCGTGACTGGAAGAGGAAGGACATTTTGGGAACTGACTGCACTGATACAGAGGCTGGAGCTGGGCCAGTTGTGAAATGGCAGGAAATGTCACAAGGAGACACTGGGACCAGAAGATGTCAGCACCACCCATTATTCCTGGAGAGATGAAGAGTTTTGTGTTGGAGATGATGATATGAAGTTTTTTGGAAATAGTGGTGATGGTAGCAGAAGCATGTGGTGTTACTGATGCCAGAGAGCATACATTTAAAATGGATATGATAGGGGCTGGAGAGGTGGTTCAGAGATTAAAAGCACTGGCTGCTCTACCAGAGGACCTGAGTTCAAATCCCAGCAACCACATGTCGGCTCACAACCATCTTCGATGATATCTGGTGTCTGCTTCTGACATGCAGGCATATGTGTAGGTAGAACACTGTATATAAGATAAATAAATAAAATCTGAGATGGATATAATAGGGAAGGGGGCCAAGAATGCTTGCTGTACTTCCGGAGGAGCTGAGTTCGGTTCCCAGCACCCGCAAAGAGCAGCCCCCTTGTAACCCCAGCTCCATGAGCTCCAGCGTCCCCTTCAGGCTTTCTTGGACACCCTCACACACTTACACATAAAATTTTTAAAAACTCTAAATAAATAAAGGAGGGTGAAATGAAGATTTTTATGTTCCATGTAACCACACAATAAAAAGTAAATATAACAAATAGTACTTGATTGGGGTAATGACAAGGGAAGTCAGGAGCAAGAGGAGAGAACATGCTGGGCATGGTGGTGCATGCCTTAAATCCCAGGGGGGTCTCTGAGTTCAAAGCCTGCCTGATCTACATAGTGAGTTGCTATGTCTGTGAAGAGGGAGCTACAAGTGAGACCATGTCTCAAAAATTAGAAGTAAATAAATAAATAAAACAATGAACCAACTAAATAAAAACAGGAGAGAACACTATTAAGTTTCCTGAGTCAGCTGGGTGGTAGTGTGTATGCCTTTAATCTCAGTACTCAGGAGGCAGAGGCAGGTGGATAGCTTTGAGTTTGAAGCCAGCTTGGTCTACAAAGTAAGTTACAGGACAGCCAGGATTGTTACATGGAAAAACCCTGTCTCAAAAAACCAAAACAAACAAAAAGTTTCCAGATCCCTTTGGGTGCTTGTCAGGCTCAATTTCATATCTAGCAGATGGTTCCCTGGATAGGTTTGTGATGTGTTCACCTTGTGAATGTTTTTTGAGTTTTGCATTTTTATTTCCAAGAGAAGGTTTCTCTGTGTAATCTTGGCTGTCCTGGAACTCACTATATACATCAGGATGGCCTTGAACTCTTAGATCTGCCTACCTCTGCCTCTCCAGTGCTGGGATTAAAGGCGTGCCCTAGCACCACCAGGCCATATTTAAAATTGTGTGTTTTCTTTTTTTATTAAAAATTTGTGAGCCAGGCAGTGGTAATATATGCCTTTAATTCCAGCACTTGAGAGGCTGCAGCAAGCTAATCTCTGAATTGAGGCCAGCCTGGTCTGGTCTACATAGTAAACTCCAGGACAGCCAGTGATGCACAAGGAAATCTTATCTTAAAAAGGTGTGTGTGTGTGTGTGTGTGTGTGTGTGTGTGTGTGTGTGTGTGTGTGTGAGAGAGAGAGAGAGAGAGAGAGAGAGAGAGAGAGAGAGAGAGAAAGAGAGAGAGAGAGAACAAACATGCCAGGCAGGGTCCAGTTAGTCTTGCCTGAATGCACATGGGTGTAGGGCTGTCTACTTACTGTAACATGGGCAGATTACCAGGAGCTGAGGGGAACTGACTTAGAGACTAGCAGACAAGTAAAGAATAGATGGTTATCTTGGTTTGTGGCTTGGATTCTGGTGAGGGCCTTGTGCTATCTTGGGACATGGTGGAAGGGAAGAAGAGCTCATGTGGTATGAAATGAAGCAAGAGAAAGCCAAATTCTTATGGCAATCAGCTCTCAAGATGACTAACCTCCTCCCGCAAAAACCAGCTTACTCCTAAGAGAAAAACACAAATTTCTATATTGCAGATCTATATAACCTACATACCTCTGACCTACATACCTGTATCTCCTTCTCTTCCTCTTCCTCTTCCTCCTCCTTCTCTTTCTTCTTCTTCCCTGGGGTCTTAAGGGCTCAGGCTAGTGTTTGCCTCTACCATGTACTTGTAATAGTTCACACAGAACTAGGTCTTGTCCTAAGTATTTCATTACATATTGTCTTCTCTGTTTGTGCTTCTAAAGCAGAAAAGCAACATTTGTTTATAAACTATAGATTTTTGAAAACATTTAAAATTACATTTATTTAGTGTATGTGTGTGTGCACTATGGCATATGCATAGAGGTTGGGGACAAGTCTTGGTAGCTTGTCCCCTCCTCCTGGGTATTTGAGACAGGGTTTCTCCATGTAGCCCGGACTGTCCTGGAACTCACTGTGTAGACTAGGCTGGCCTCAAACTCACAGAGAACTGCCTGCCTCTGCCTCCTGAGTGCTGGGATTAAAGGCGTGCACCACCACCATCACCTGGCTGGGTTCTGAACTTTTTTTTTTGTTGGTGGTGTTTTATTTTATTTTATTTATTTATTTTGAGACAGGGTTTTTCTGTGTAGGCCTGGGTTCTAAACTTTTAAAGACTGTATGACTCAACTCAGTCCCTTAGGGGTTAAAGCAGAGTACTGTGGCTGACATTGCAATGCCACAAATGCAGAACCTAGAGCTCAATGAGCGGCAATGATTGTCAGAGGTTGTGCAGCAGGAAGTACTAGGGCTGGAATTAAGATCTGTGCAGACCCAGACTGCTCACCTTCGAGTGCCAGATCAGACAGATGAATGGATAAATACATGCAGGAATGGACATAGTCACCCCTCTGAATTGCTAGGTCTAAACAGGGCGCTGTGTGTGTTGCCTCTGCTAGATAGTTTTTGGTAGCATCTGTAGACATTTTTTTGTTTGTTACAAATTGGCGGAGGGATGCTACCTGAACCGGGTGGCTAGAGGCAGAGCATGCTACAAAGCATCCTCTATTATACTGGATAGCTCACCCAAACAAAGAATTCCATTCTTCAAATGTCCATGGTGCTGGGCAGGGAGACTGCTCTCACCCTAACCCAGAGTTTCCATACTTCCCTCAGCTCCTGCTGCTGCATAATCGTTTTCTTGTTGTTTCTCTTTATGTCAAGGGTTCAAAGTGTGAGTCAAGATCCCTCTGGGGGGTCGAACAACCCTTTCATAGGGGTGGAATATCAGATATTTATATTACAATTCATAATAGTTGCAGAATTACGGTTATGAAATAGCAATGAAAGTGATTTTATGCATCGGTATCATCATACCATGAAGAACTGTATTAAAGGGTCATTGGGAAGATTGGGAACCACAGCTCTATATAATTTCGGCTGTCCTGGAATTCAGTACATAACAAGCCGGCCTTAGATTTACAGAGGTCCTTTTGCCTCTACTCATGTATAATCTCAGTTTCTCATTCAATCTCTCTCCATTTGATTGTCTTTCAACAAACTTATTCTAAAATGGTCCTCGGTGCTGGTATCTCTGACAAGCCAGGAGGCTGCCATATTCTGATATCACTTTCTAACATCCCATCCCACCCACCTCTGACCCCAAGATGGTGGCTGGAGCCACAACCAGGACTTTTCTGGCAGAAATTCTGCTGGGATTGGTTCCCATGCCTATGTGTCTGTAGGGAGTCTGGTGCCAGCCTGCTCCCGGAGGCTGTGTTGGAGCCTTACTTGACTCAATGACGCTTTCCTTTGGCTCAACATCTGTCTTGTGTTGCTATCCCGTGAGTGGGCACCAGAGTGAAGGCAGTTTCCAAGGTCTCAGATTTCCTCTTCCTTCCTTCCTTCCTTCCTTCCTTCCTTCCTTCCTTCCTCCCTCCCTCCCTCCCTTCCTTCTTTTCCTTCCTTCTCCTTTTCCTCCCTCTCTCTAATTTTTGAGACAGGGTATCATTATGTAGCCCAGGCTGAACTTCCCCATCTCAGTCCCGCAAGCATTGGGATTGATAGGTGTGCTCCATCATCATATTAGGCTACCCTGTTTTCCTCATTAGAATTCTCAAATTACACCCAGTGCCCAATGGATCACTGAACCTAAGTGGTGGCTAATATTTGTGGGACACTTAGTTGATATCAAATATGGGGAAGTCTCAGCACTGAAAAGATAAAGAACTCCTTAGGTCATGCAGCTTGTAGGCAGAGGAGTGTAGAGTTGAAATTTGAATCCAGATCGCTTGAAAGCAGAGCTCACCTGGGCTCCCAGGCCTGGGGCCAGACTTCTCTGAGGTCAGTCACCTTGCAAATCTTCTGGGCTGACCATCACCTTGGCAACCTCCAGCAGCTCCTCCCATTGCATATCCACTTACAGCACCTGCTCATCTGGTCGGTCACTCAGCTCAACTATTGCCGTAGAAGAGCAAAGGGGCTGTCCCAGGCCCTTTGTCTAAACATATCAGGCTACAGGTCACCACTTTCCTTTCATCATTAAGGTCTAAATAGTCAAAGTTCACCATTTTTTTTGTGGGTGACAATGGAGTGGTTAAGGACACAACTGTATCTCCTACTGGACAGTATTGCCAAGGAGAAGAAACAAAATCCTATTTATCCCTATGCTTGTCTACATGTGGCACTTACAGGGGCCTGATGAACACATCGAATGAGATGAATGAGCTTTGCATACTCAGGCCAAGGTCACCTCTCAGCTTTGATCCTAGGCCATAGAGCTAGCTGTATGCTAAAGCCAAGGACTGACAAATATTTTCTTCAAAGGGGCAGTTGTTATCTTCATGTAGATACTCTTAGAGGCTATTCAAGGCTGCCTTGTTTGCAAAAATCACCAGACATAACGCTAAGCTGGCAGGTGTGGCAGTGATCTTACAAGTTTTTATTAACTAAATAGGGAGCAGGTCTGGTGTGGGTTGCCAGGCAGGCCTCAGATTTAATGGGAAAAACAAACAACCAACCACACACTCAAATAAACAAACAGATCACTTAAACCCAAAAACTCAGGGCTGGAGAAATAGCTTAGTTGGTGAAATACATATTTTGCTAGTATGAGAACATGCATTTGATCTCCAGAACCTATATATTAAAAAAAAAAAAAAAAGCCAGGTGTGATGAGGCATGCGTGTAATCTGACCATTAGGGAGAAGGTCAAAGACTGATCCCTGGGATTCACTCACTGGCCAGCAGGCTACCTACCCCACTCAGTAAGTTCCAGGCCAAATGAGAGATATCCTGTTTCAAAAAAGAAGGTAGATCTGGGCATAGTGAAGCATGCCTTTCATCCCAATACTAGAGAGGCAGAGGCAGGAGGGTCAGTCTGAGTTCAAGTTCAGCCTGGTCTACATATTATATTTGAGGACAGCCAGGGCTACACAGAGAGATCTTGTCTCAAAACACCAAACCAAACAAAAACAGAGACAAAAAAAAGGTGAATGGGTCCTGAGGTTGACCCCTGGCCTCTACATTCATATGCATACATATGTACATGCACCTGCAGGTACCCTCGCACGAGGCGGGAGGCGCGGGGAGCGAGATATTGAGAAATCTCAAAGAAAAGCCTCGTGTCTTGGTCTTGGGTTCAGAGGTCCAGATATACTTATGCAAGACTGCAGGGTTCTATCACACTAACTCCATCAATTCAGTTTACAGAGTGCCAGCTCACGGCACTTGCATATAAAATATTTTATTTTTTTCTCCGGCCCACTGTGACTCCCAACACTTGAGACATAAAGGCAGATTGGGATTTTGGGATTCAGGTGCCAGACTGCTAGGGTTTACTTTCATCAATGAAAGTCTTCTGGGAGCTTGAAAAAAATTAAGCTCCATGATTTTGTAAAGTGTTCTGTCTGTAAAGTTGGTGCGGTGCCTTCCACTGCTCCAAGGTTCCTAGATACCTAAGGTTCTCAAGCCAAGCTCCTGGTACAAGCGCACAGGCCCAACCCTGGCCCAGGGTCCCGAGCCCCGCCCACAGGGCTCTAAAGCCCCGCCCATACATGCTGGGATTCGTAGTCCCAGCCTCAGTCTCAGCTTCTATTGGTTTTCTTAAACGCCCCGCCCCGATGCCTCACCAATTAGGGTACGCAGATATCAGAGTTCTGTGAGCGGTGGCGGCGCAGCTCAATCACTGTGGGGCGGACTCTGGAGGTGGCTGGTCTGAGGCTGCGCGGCGCCCGGAGTTCCCACGGTCCTGCGGTCAGCGCGGCGGTCACCAGCTCAGGTAATCACGGGCCCCGGGAGAACCCACGTCCCACGAGAAGTGACTTACGAGCTCTTGACTAGCTTTTCCATCCCTCAACGCTTTCTGAGCAATCTTTGCCTCCTGGGGCCACCTAGCCCAGGGCTTGTTTGTGTCGGAGTGTGTTGTGTTGGAACGTCGGGTTCCCCTGGGGAGAAGTCGATTCTCTGAGGTCCCACGGCCACGCAGTACATGGCGGTTTTTAATTTTTTGTGGATGCTTTTACTGGAGCATTGCAGCTGTGGAGAGGGGCAGTTCCTGGTCTCAACAAAAATACCCCATAGGAATACCCCAAATATTCCTCTCGAGAAGAACTGGTGGGTTTCAGGACGGGTCACATCCACCTTGAAAGTGAAAACTAGCCTTGTGTGGTCTCTGGCCCCTGTTAGGATTAGGATTATTTTGTGCAAGCGGTTTAGACACTGAGGGCTGGAGGATGGAACTTTTGTTATGTGCTCTGTTTTATAAATGAAATTGAGTGGGCAGGGTTTGAGACTTGCCCTGTGGTCTGTAGTGACTGAAATACTTTTTATTTTTCTCCTCGGGCTGCAAAACAAACATTGGGCTGTAGTAAGATTTTGTTTGAGATAGCACTTCAAACTCACCATGTATCCCAGGCTAGTTTTCAGTTTTCTGGGATTATAGAACTGGGCCACCCTGCTATAGTCTTTGCTAAGATTTTTTGAGGCTAGTTTATTTTGTCGAGGATGGAGGCAGTCCTTTGTGTGCAGAGGCAACGTCTCATTCTCATTTGGGAGGAGAGTGAAGTGAAGTTGGGCTATGGGCAGTGGCCAGTGGGGTGGAGGAGGGCTGTATATTGTCTGGAAATAGCAAGGGAAAGCTGTGGACAGGTCTTAGACCTGGAATTGTGGAGTCTGTTTGGAGTAAGGGATTACACTTGAGGATTGAATTGATCCAGGAGGAGAGACAAGGGCCCCTTAGTGGGAAATGTGGATGTTGTTCTGAATACCAAGCGGCTGCCTTTAGTGTAGCTTTCTCTTTATCTGGAGTCTTTGTAGGGGAGACGTTGTTAGAGCAGGCCACTTGAAGGCCGGGAGGGCACCACAATAACCCCCAGGGGCGTTACAGCTGTGGTAGGAAGAAAACTGGAGGGAGACCTGTTAAGGAAGTAGAGCAGACCACACCTAGGACATTGCTTATTGATGGGATGATGGGGATGTGGGCGACCTCTCAGTAGCCTATGTTGCAGTGCTCTATGGGAAGAAGCTTTCACAGGAGCTTGGATGAGCTGCTAGGTGTGGTCAGAGATGATAAAGTGTGCTTGAGAAGAATGAGACTCCTGCCTGGCCAACCTGGCTGCTGTGAGAACTCTCTAGAGTAACTAACTAGTGAAGGGTCATGCCTGGCACATAATTATATGTGACTGGCAGTACAGTGGCTTGTTGTTACCAGCCCAGCCAGAAGCACGTGAGTAAAGCGCTGGGTCACAGCATTGTAACAGCTACAATGAGCAGAGATGGGGCGTTCTGGCTCTGGGTCTTCTGGGTCCACCATTGTATGTGATGTGGCTGCTGTTAAAAAAAAAAAGTCACATTGAAAACTCTGCCCCTGGATTTTTCTTGTGACTTTTGGAGAAATAAATGCTCATTATTATTATTATTATTAAAGACAGTATCTATGTAACTCACTATGTAGATCAAGCTTGCTTCACAAAGATAGACTTGCTTAAAGGTGTGTGCTGTATGTCCATTGTTATTTTTATTAGACACGGTTCTGCTCTGTAGCCCAGGCTGACCCTTGAACTTGCAGTGATTCTCCTGCCTCAGCCTGTAGAATGCTGGGATTTTAGACTGTGACAGCACTCTTGGCCCCGCATTATTATTATTTTTTTCTGAATTGTTTTACCATGTGTGTGTTTATACAATTGCACCCCTTCCATGGCTCATGTATGGCAGTCAGAGGGCGCAGCCTCCTGCAGCCCATCTGGTCCTCCAGCATCTGATTCTCCCATTTCCTTCCATCCTTGGATGGATGTTCTGTGGTTACAGATTTATTACTCAGTTTTTTTTATCTGAGTTCTGGGAATCAGGCCATCAGCCTTTCTTGGCATGTACCCTTACCCACTGAATTATCTCCACGGGCTTCCAACATTATTTTTTAAGCTGCAGGAAGTTGCTTAGTAGACCAAAATTCAAATCTCAGTTTATGATGAGGAAGTTGTCACGAGCATTGAGGATGCTGAAATCTGCATGATTAAATAAACATGTGATGAGACTAATTTTTTTAAACCCAACCTCCCATAATTAGTTAATTATGTATCCAGATTAGAAAATGTAAAGTTTGATGTTATCAGAATATGAAGAAAAATGAGATTACTGTTTGTTTGAGAACACTGGTTCTCAACCTAACCTATAGGTCTTGAACCCACCCACAAGTGGGAGGTCACAATTATCAGGTATTCTGCATATCAAATATTTACATTACAATCCATAACAGCAAGATTACAGTTACAAAGAAGCAATGAAATAATTTTATGGTTGCAGTCACCACAACATGAAGAACTGTATTAAAGGGTCACAGCATTAGGAAGGTGGAGAACCACTTCCTTAGAAACAAAGTAGCCACTTGCAAGAAGGGTGAATTAAAAAAAAAACCCGGAACTCACAGCACTGGAGAAACAGAGGCAGGTGGATATCTGAGTTCAAGGCCAGCCTGGTCTGTCTAAGAATTTCAGGACAGCCAGGGCTACACAGAGAGACTCTTTCTGAAAACACCCCTCCCCCATGCAGTTCTTGTGAATAACCTAGAGATTTGTGTATAAAGAGAGATTTGCTGCAGTGTTGAGACATTGTTTATAGTGGTTAAGAAACTAGAAGCACCTGAAAAGAAAGTAAATACAGTGGAAAACTCTGGGAGGAAGTGTTTAGTAGATGGCTATAGATCTAAGTAAGAGTATAATGAATTAGTTGGAAAGAGATGCTAATTTAGAAGAATGATTATGATTATCACAGGTGGATGTGGTGATATGTTATATATTTAATAAAACCAGTCTGGAATATCAGAGAAGAGATCCACCCACAGTCAATCCAGGAGGGTCAGAGAGAGGGTGGGGGTGAGTGAGACACAAATCGCAGGAGTGGTGACCTACGCCTTTAATCCCAGCAGATCTGAGTTTGAGGCCAGCTTGGTTTACAGAGGGAGTTCCAGGCTCCCAGGCAGGCAGTGGTGGTGCCTTACCTTTAATCCCATAACTCCAGAGACAGAGATCTTTCTGTGGTTCTGTGAGTCTGTGAGTTCAAGGCCTAACCACCAAACAGTAGTAACTCACACCTTTAATCTTAACCTGGATGTGAAACAACTGGGCAAGAAGGTATTTAAGGCATGTATAGATAGACAGATTATTCAGTAGAAATAACAAGGAGCAAGGCTGAGGAAGCTGGAAGATAGCTGGGTGAGATTTGACTGTGGTTTTTCCTCTTTCTGATATTTCAGCCTTTCCCCAATATCTGGCTCTGAGTTTCCTTTAAAACAACCAGAATTTGTGCTACAGGTGGGTAAGGATGGGACTGCAGGTTAGAGATTTCATTTGTAGCATTTGTGTGTTTTATAGAGGACGAAGACCTAGTATATTTATAAGATATTAGCTGCTGACAGTTCAGGTATTAGGTGAAGTTGGTGGGACAGGGTAGCTGTTATTCTTTGAACATGTCTGTGGCTTCTTAATTTTTTTTTTTTTTTTCCAAACAGGGTTTCACTATGTAGCTCTGGCTGTCCTGGAACTCACTTTGTATATCAAGCTGGCCTTAATTTCACGGAGTTTGGCCAACCTTCCTGCCTCCTGAGTGCTGGGATTAGAGGTATTGGACACTATACCTTCAAATTCTTGAAGGTAAACGAACAAACAGATACAGAAAAAAGTTCAAGCTCTGGTCCTGGTGTGGTGACACACTCCCAGCACTCTGGAGGCAGGTCATCACTGATGAGTTCAAAGCCAGCCTGGTCTACATAGTGGGTTCCAGGATACCTAGAGCTAGGGCTATATAATCAAAATCAAAATCAAAATTAAACAAAAAAAAGTCAAACTTCAAGGCTGGGTGTGGTAGTGCATGCCTTTAGTTCCAGCACTCAAAAAGAGACTAGTAGATCTTTTTGAGTTCTGGGGCAGCCAAGGTTTTCTTATAAAAAGGACTAACCTCCTCAGAATTAACATCCAACTATGAAAACCTTTCCTCCTTCCTCATTTTGAAAAAAGACCATAGACCGTAATGGAACCAAGTTTCAAAATAAATAATCTTGGTTTTAGAAAATTCAAATTTCAAATAAGCATTGAAAATAAAAGAATTAAGCTGCCAACCATTCATTAAAGGTTGTTTCACTAGACACTTAAGGCTTCCTACTGACAGCTTGGATTCTGTTTGCTTAGGAGTATGTTAGATGCTTTGTGGTTTCTGTAATGGTAAGAGATATTTTTTTAAAGGTGAAGTTATCACTGTACACATCTTGAAAATGAACATGTGCTAAGGGTTTCATTTAACTTAATAAGAACTTGTTGAGGTATTATATAGCGAGTTCAAAGGATGCTCCAAAGTGCAGCCATGTCTGCAGACTGGAAATATGGGAGTGTGAGATGGGGTGAGGGTGACTGGGGGGGTCAAAGGAAGTCAGTGTAGCCTCCCTTCATTAGAGTCCATTTGCATGTCTACATGAGAGTTATTTGCATAGTTTTGATCCACAGGAAGTAGGTAGACAGTAATTTTGATGGAACCAAAATTAGATGGGGTTGAGAGACGTTAGGAAGAACAGTTTAACTCCTCACCAAATCTCAAATTCTCTTAGTTGAGGAAAATGATAAACTCATCTGGTAAGATATTTACATTTGACATAGGATCTAGTTACCTTAGTCTTCAACAAGAAAACCAAAAGCTTTGAGATCGTCATTCTATAGAGTTCTACTAGAGAGGGAGTGCTTGCCCTCTATGGTAGCATCGGGTCCTGTTTCAGAGAGAAATTAGAGCTGAGGATGAGGCTCATAGAGTTTCTGCGGATCACTTCTTGTGAGGCCCTGGGTTTGATCCTATCACCTGAAAATAAGGCTCTGGGTATGTGGTACACTCTAACCCCCGCACTTGGGAAGTGGAGACAGAAGGATCTGGAATATTTTTTGGGGGGGGTGTTTCAAGATTTCCCTGTGTGGCTCTGGCTGTCCTGGAATTCTGTAGACCAGACTGGCCTTGAACTGAGCGCTGGGATTAACGGTGTTTGTCACCAAGCCTGGCTTTAGATTTGGAATTCCGATTCATCAACATAGTGAGTTTGAGGCAGCCCAGGCTTCTTGAGACTGTCTCAAAATACAACAGAGTACAATAAAACAAAACAGTAAACCAACACAGCAAAAAAGTTCGATTAAGGAAACTGCCTAGTGCAGAAGTAGTTATGCATCCCTGAATTCTAGTATCTTGGAGCAGAGGCAGGAGGATTGTGCATTCTGGGTCAGTCTTTGCTCTCTATATAATGAGACCTTGTGTCAAAAAACTCAGCAAAGCAAGCAGACAGTCCATACCACCTCTTTGTTCATCCTGCATGTTGTCAGCAGCTGTTTACAGGATGTTTTTACTTTACCTCCCAGAGAGAGAGCAGAGCATGATAAAGACCTTCCTGTTTGCAAGTTTTTCAACGATGTCATCATCTAACTAGCTTCATGGCTTGGCTTGCTGCATCTGTCCCAGAGCCAGTATTGAGTGGCAGCTGGCAGTGAGAGGTCACATCTGTGGTGATGGAGGTGTCATACCTGGCTTTGAACTTAGTCTAGCTACTTAGATGACCTTATGGCCTTGTCTTTATTACCTGTATGGCTCATGACAGTTTATCTAGGATGCTGACTCTGTTTCGATGTTCCTTGACTTTCAGGTCTAGCCCTATATCTGAACAGTGTCACTGTGGGAATGGCAAAGGACAAACCTTCGGGAAAGTTATGAGGTTTGTCAGTTGACTTAGGGAGTATGTGGCTCAAGGTCTCCATGGTGGGGCACACAAGTGTTCCCACTAGGGCCTTAAAATAGCATGTGAGAGGTCATGGGTGCATGGGAAGGGCTGAAGACCCACTCTGTGTTTAAGCCCCAGGCTGGAGCTGTTGTTGCTGCCTATGGTCATGGACCCATCAGGATTTCACAGGAGCAGCTCAGGTGGTGCAATGGGATAGGGACAGTCTACTCAGCCAGATTCATGTCGCTGTGTGTTCCAGGGATCATCCACTGCCAGGATGAGTGAGTGATAAAGGGATAGAGGCAGACCTGCCTGTCTGTTGCTCACTCCTTGTTGGCAGTACAGTGACTGTGTGTAGGAGAAGAATGAGAGATAACTGTGATAACAATCAGGGAGGGGCTGGGTTTGTAGGGCTGCTGCTGTGCCTGCTAATTGAGGTGGCAAGGCTGTTCTGCTGCTCTCAGTTAGGTTGGACATTGATTCCAGAACAGTCATCTGGGTGTTCTGTACTTGAGCATCCTATTTGGTATTCCCTTGAATAGGATGCTCAAGTATAGTCAGTAGAATTCATGCATTACTCAAGTACTTTAGGTAAAATGACTTGTATGGAGCCTAGGCTTACCGTCATATAACGTTAATTCCTCATTGGATGACTTCCAATACTTAGAACTTTTACAGGTTGTCACCCTGTTGTGCTCTGGAGATTAGTGACAGGAAAAGAAAGGCTATTATAAATTCAGCATAGATGCCATGCCCTATATACATATATATATCAGGTATATAATATGATGTGTTTATATGTGCATTCATGTGTGTGAGTGCAGATGTGTGTATGCTTCAGGGCCTGTGGAGGCCATGGGGTAACCCCGGTGTTGATCTTTGTCTTCCTGTCTGAGTAAGACAAAGTCTCTGTGGTTCACTGCTGATTACACCGGACTTACTGTCCCACAAGCTTCTGTGGGTTCTCCTATTTCTACCCCCGGTCTCACTGCAGGAGTGTGGGGATTACAGGTGACCCCTACTACACCCAACTTTGAGAGGGGTCTGTTGATTCAAACTCAGGTCCTCATGCACAAGTGGCAAGAGATTGGCCCACTGAGTCACCTCCCCAACCCCTGGCAGTGTTTTTGATCGAAGCTTGGTTAAATCTGTGGATCTAGAAACTTTGGACCTTGAAAGCCATGTGGACTTTATTTCTTCCCCCCCTAAATATGAAAAGAAAAATCACACATCAGTGCCACCCATAGAAATGAGTTCCTCTTTGGAACTAAGTGACACTAACCAAACTCAGGGACCAGTTTGGTGATTTTGATGAGAAGTTATAATAGCCATTCAAGCTATCCTTGGGGCCAGGAACTCATTCTGTTTCTTGAGGGCAAAGTCAGCAAACTGGCCCATAGGTCAAACTTGCTACCTGCTTTTTTTGTTTGTTTGGTTTTGTTTTTTAATAAAGTTTTATTTAAACAACCATATTCATTCATTTCCATATTGTCTATGGTTGCTTTTCTGCAGGGTCAAATGATTGATTATGTTGGAGACAGTCTGGCCTGCAAAGTCAAAAATACTTATTGTCTGTCCTTTTACAGAAAAATATTGCTGACTGGATCTTGGGAAAGATCCAGGCAGCTAAATAGGGGCTAAAGGAGTTCAGGGTGAAGTGTTGCACTGGTCACGCACACTTTCTGGTGGGACCTGTGGAGAGCTCTGGGGGCAGTGTTTCTGCTCTTTGATGTCCTATGGCTTGTTCTTTGTCTGAATATGCCTCCTGGGGTCCCTAATCAGGCCTTCAGGACTGTGGAGGATCCTCCCTGGGTGAACATTAACAGATCAGGAGGTTCCTGCACTGAAGCCATCTCAGTAGCTCACTAACACTGTGTTTTACGTATCATACTCTCCCCCACACCCCAGTGACCAAACAGCAAACCTCCCCCATGAACACTGCTGTACAGTGAAAGAAATGGAAATTCAAGCCTGGTATAGTATGTGCATGCTGTAATTTCAGCACTTGGGATGCTAAAGGAGAGAGAGAGAGAGAGAGAGAGAGAGAGAGAGAGAGAGAGAGAGAGAGAGAGAGAGAGAGAG
>PVIH01028624.1:0-14873 GCA_004025045.1 Sigmodon hispidus | reverse complement strand
CTGAAGTGGAAGACTCAGTAGCTCAAATAGATATATCAGTCAAAGAAAATAGTAAAACTAAAAAAGCCATAACTCAAAACGTTCAGGAAATCTGGGACACCATGAAAAGACCTAATTTGAGAATAATAGGAATAGAAGAAGGAGAAGAATACCAGCTCAAAGGCACAGATAATGTTTTCAATAAAATCATAGAAGAAAACTTCCCTAACCTGAAGAAGGAAATGCCTATAAAGATACAAGAAGCTTACAGAATACCAAATAGTTATGATCCCAAAAAAGAAGTCAGTATGCCACATTATAATCAAGCCACAAAACATACAGAACAAAGAAAAAATTTTAAGAGCTGCAAAAGAAAAGAGCCAACTCACATATAAAAGCAGACCCATCAGAATAATGCCTGACTATTCAATGAAAAAGATGAAAGCTAGAAGGACTTGGTCAGAAGTTATACAGATGCTAAAACAGCATGGCTGCCAAACTAGAATACTATACCCTGCAAAATTATCAATTACCATAGATGGAGTAAACAAGTTATTTCGGGACAAAGTCAGACTGAAAGAATATCTATCTACCAATCCAGTACTACAGAGAGTATTAGAGGGAAAACTCCAACCTAAGGACCCTAGATACACCCATGAAATCACAAACAACCAATAAGTCCACAGAAGAATACCCTAGAGAAAGGAAATACAAACAAGTTGCCACCAAAAATGGCAGGAAATATGAATCAGTGATCACTAATTTCCCTTAATATCAATGGACTCAACTCTCCTATAAAACTTCACACACTAACAAGATGGATACAACAACAGAAGCCATCCTTCTGTTGCCTACAAGAAACACACCTCAAACACACAGACAGACACAGGCTTAGAATAAAGGGTTGGGAAAAGATTTTCCAGTGAAACGGTCCTAAGAAACAAGCAGGGGTTGCAATCCTAATATCTAACAAAGTAGACTTTAAGGTAAAAGCAATTAAAAGGGACCAAGATGGTCACTACTTATTCATCACAGGAAAAATTGGTCAAGAGGAGATTTCAATCTTAAATATTTATGCCCCTAATATAGGGGCACCTACTTATGTAAAAGAAACACTGCTAAAGCTCGATCCCACATCAATTCTTACACCCTAATAGTGGGAGACTTCAATACCCCACTTTCAATCCTGGATACATCCACCAGACAGAGCCTGAACAGAGAAACAAGGAGTCTAAAAGTGGTTATGATGCAAATGGATTTCATAGATATCTACAGAACCATCCAACCAAAGGCAAAGGAATATACATATTTCTCAGCTCCTCATGGAACTTTCTCCACAATTGACCACATAATTGGTCATAAAGGAAATATCAACAGATGCAAAAAATGGAAATAATCCCTTGTAATATATCGGACCACCAGGGCCTAAAGTTAGAGTTCAACAACATCAAAACCCAAAGAAAGCCTACCAATTCATGAAAACTAAACATCACTCAGCTGAACCATTTCTGGGTCAAGGAAGAAATTAAGAAAGAAATCAAAGCCTTCCTAGAATTAAATGAAAATGAATCTACAACATATCCAAACGTTGGGACACAATGAAAGCAGTCTTAAGAGGAAAATTCATAGTGCTAGATACCTATATGAAAAACCTAGAGAAATCCCACACTAAAGACCTAACAGCACAGCTGAAAGCCTTAGAACAATTAGAAGTGAACTCACCTAGAAGGAGTAGATGGCAGGAAATAATCAAACTTAGAGCTCAAACCAATACAACTGAAACAAAAGAACAATACAAAGAATCAACAAATCTAAGAGTTGGTTCTTTGAGAAAGTTAACAAGATAGATAAGCCCTTAGCCAAACTAATCAAAAAAACAGAGAGAGAGTGTCCAAATCAACAAAATCAGAAATGAAAAGAGGGACATAGCAACAGACCCCCAGGAAATACAAAGAATTATCAGATCATATTTTGAAAATCTGTATTCCACAAAAATGGAAAACCTAGAAGAAATGGACAGCTTTCTGGACAGGTACCATCTACCAAAATTAAATGAAGATCAGATTAATTACCTAAACAGGACTATAATGCTTAAGGAAATTGAAGCTATCATTAAAAACCACCCCAAAAATAAAAGCCCTGGTCCAGATGGTTTCAGTGCCGAATTCTACCAGACATTCAAAGAAGAATTACTACCATTACCCCTCAAACTATTTCACACAGTAGAAACTGAAGAAATATTGCCAAATTCCTTTTATGAGACCACAATCACCCTAATACCCAAGCCGCTCAAAGACACAACAAAGAAGGAGAATTAGAGACCAATGTCCTTCATGAATATTGATGCAAAAAGTATCAACAAAATTTTGGCAAACCATATACAACAATGTATAAAAGATATCATCCACCATGACCAAGTAGGCTTGATCCCAGAAATGCAGGGCTGGTTTAACATACAAAAAACTGTAAAGTTATCCATCATATAACCAAACTAAAGTAACAAAACCATACGATCATATCTTTAGATGCGGAAAAAGCCTTTGACAAAATACAAAACTCCTTTATGATTAAAGCCCTGGAGAGATCAGGAATACAGGGAAAATATCTAAATATAAATAAGGCGATTTACAAGAAGCCAACAGTCAGTATCAAACTTAATGGAGAAAAACTCAAAGCAATACCACTAAAGTCAGGAACTAGACAAGGATGTCCTCTCTCCCCTTATCTATTCAATATAGTTCTCGAAGTTTTAGCTAAATCAATAAGGGAACGACAAGAGATTAAGGGGATACAAATTGGAAAAGAAGAAATGAAGCTATCTCTATTTGCATATGATATGATTGTATACATAAGTGACCCACAAAATTCTTCCAAGGAACTGCTACAGCTGATAAGCACCTTCAGCAATGTAGCAGGATACAAGATAAACTCAAAGAAATCAGTAGCCCTTCTATACACTAAAGAGAGAAGAGGTGAAAAAGAAATAAGGGAAACATTACCCTTCATATTACCTGCAAATAGTATTAAATACCTCAGAGAAATTATAACCAAAGAAGTAACAGAACTATTTGACAAAAATTTTAAATCATTGAAGAAAGAAATTGAAGAGGATATCAGAAAATGGAAAGCTGTCCCATGTTCCTGGATTGGTAGGATCAACATAGTAAAAATGGCAATTCTACCAAAGGCAATCTACAGATTCAATGCACTGCCTATCAAAATCCCAACACAATATTTTTTGGACCTTGAAAGAACAATCCTCAATTTCATTTGCAATGACATGAAAGCCAGGATTGCCAAAACAATTTTACTCAACAAAAGAACCTCATGAGGTATCACCCTCCCTGACTTCAATTTATACTATAGAGTTACAGTAATAAAAACAGCCTGGTACTGGCATAAAAACAGACTTGTGGAGCAGTGGAATAGAATTGAGGATCCAGACATTAACCCAATAACCGATGAACACCTGACCTTTGACAAAGAGACCCAAAACATTCCATGAAAAAATGATAATATATTTAACACATGGTGTTGGCATAGCTGGATGGAATTGTTTTGAAAAATGCAAATAGATCCAAGCCTGTCACCCTGCACTAAACACAAATCCAAGTGGATCAAAGACCTCAACTTAAACCCAACCACTTTGAACTTGATAGAAAAGAAAGTGGGAAATACACTTCTAGGAATTGGCACAGGCGACCACTTTCTAAATATAACACCAGTGGCACAGACACTAACACCAACAATCAATAAGTGGGATCTCCGAAAGCTGGGAAGCTTCTGCAAAGCTAAGGACACTGTCAATAAGACAGAAAGCCAGCCTACAGAATGAGAAAAGATTTTCACCAACCCTACAAGTGATATAAGACTGATCTCTAAGGTATATAAAGAACTCAAGAATCTAGAGCCCAAAACCTTGAAAAACCCTATCAAAAATGGGGTATAGATCTGAAAAGGGAATTCTCAGCAGAGGAACTACGAATGGCTGAAAGGCACCTGAAAAAGTGCTCTTCATCTTCAGCCATCAGAGAAATGCAAATCAAAACAACTTTGAGATACCACCTAACACGTGTTAGATTGACTAAGATATAAGGCACAGATGACAGCCTATGTTGGAGAGGATGCGGAGCAAGGGAACACTCCTCCATTGTTGGTGGGATTGTAAGCTTGTTCAGCCACTTTGGAATGCAATATGGTGGTTTCTCAGAAAATTGAGAATCAATGTCCCCATGGACCCAGCAATACCACTTCTGGGTGTATACCCTAAAGAGGCAAATTCTCACTCCAAAGGTATTAGCTCAACTATGTTCATAGCAGCATTATTTGTAATAGCAAGAACCTGGAATCAACCTAGATGTCCCTCAACTGAAGAATGGATTAACACACTGTGGTACATCTACACAATGGAATACTACTCAGCATTAAGAAAAAATTATATCCTAAAATTTGCAGGCAAATGAATGAATTTGGAGAATATCCTCCTGAGCAAGGTATCACAATCTCAGAAAAATAAGCAAGGAATGTACTCACTCATTAGTGGTCTCTAAACAAACAAACAAGAAAAATAGTCAAGCATGCCCAAGCTGCAAACCACAACCACTGAACAGCTTGGGATCAGTAACACCCTGGACTGACCCTTCAGACCCCACTCCAACTATAGGAACACCTGACTCACTCTTGTGGGAGGATGGACAAAACTGGAGTTGACCAGGAGTGGAGACTGATCCAAACATTATTGGGTCAGTGGGACCATAGGACTGTCTGCTCCCTGCCCAGTGAGGGAATGGGGAGTTGTGGAGAAGGAAAATGACCTGATGTGGTGAGAGAGGGAAGGGACTTTGAGTAAGGATATACAGGGATGGAAAAAAAATTCAGAGGGAAAACTGAACACAAAGTAAATATATGTGTAGCAATCTTATTTGCATTATCACCCTTGATAAGCCATGCTTATGATTCTTATCCTCTTTATAGTTATTGTTAACTTTTCTGCATTTTAAATTCATTTTACTGTATTTTTGATAAATACAAAATAAATCAAGAAGGAAAAAAAAGACAGGAAACATACAGGACAAAAAATATATATTCAGAGCTGCAAAGGAAAAGGGCCAATTTCCCTATAAAGGCAACACCATCAGAATAATGACAGACTGTCCAATGGAAAGAGTGAAAGCAAGAAAGTCCTGGTCAGAAGTTATAGAGATACTAAAAGAGCATGACTACCAAGCATGAATACTATACCCTGCAAAACTAACAAGGACCATAGGTGAAGTAAGCAAGATATTTCACAACAAAGACAGGTTGATAAAATACCTATCCACAAATCCAGAACTACAGAAAGCATTAGAGAAAAAAACTCTAACCCAAGGAACCCAGGTATATCATTGAAACCACAAACAATAGATAATCCCACAGAAGAAAAGCCCAAAGAAAGGAAATATACAAAAGCTACCACCAAAAATAACAGTTAATAACAATCAGTGGTCATTAAATTTCCTTAATATCAGTAGATTGAATTTATCTATAAAAAGAAACACCTTAACACAATGGATACAAAAACAAAAGCCAACTTTCTGCTACATACAAGAAACACAACTAAACTCCAAAGACAAACAAAGGCTCAGAGAAAAAGGTTTAGAAAATATTTTCCAATCAAACGCCCCCCAAAAACAAGCTGGTGTTGCCTTCCTTATACCCAACAAAGTTGACTTCAAACTAAAATCAGTCAAAGGAGACTAGGACAGACATTACTTATTTGTCTCAGGAAAAACCAATCAGAATGAGTTCTCAATTCTGAATATTTATGCCCCCAATATAAGAGCACCTTCATATATAAAAAGAGACACTACTAAAGAACTTAAGAAAGAGTTCAAAGTCTTTCTAGAATTTAATGAAAATGACTCCACAACATACCAAAACTTATGGGACACAATGAAAGTGGTATTAAGAGGAAAATTCATAGCACTAGATGTATATATGAAAAGCAAAGACAAATCTCACACAAGAGAAATAAAAATTCAGCCAAAGGTTTTAGAACAATTAGAAGTAAACTCACCTAGAAGGAGTAGACAGCAGGAAATAATCAAACTTAGGGATGAAATCAATAGAATAGAAACCAAGGGAATAATACAAAGATTCAATGAATCAAAATATTGGTTCTTTTAGAATGTCAACAAGATAGACAAACCCTTCTCCAAACTAACCAAAGACAGAGAGAGAGCAGAACTGCCATAGACAAGGGCTGGGAGAAGACTTCCCCAGCAATCCTGGGGGTCACATCACAGATGCCTGGGCCAAGCCTATGAAACAAGCTGGGGTTGCCATCTTAATATCTAACAAAGTAAACTTTAAGCTAAAAGCAATTAAAAGGGAATAAGTTAGTCATTACTTATTCATCACAGAAAAAATTTGTCAGGAGGAGATTTCAATGTTAAATAATTATGCTCCTAATATAAGGGCACCTGTCTATGTAAAAGAAGCACTGCAAAAGCTCAAATCCCATATCAATTCTCACACCCTAATAGTGGGAGACCTCAATAGCACACTATCACCCCTGGATAGGTCAACCACACAAAGATTCAACAGAGAAATAAGGAGTCTAATGGAGGTTATGATTCAAATGGATTTAATAGATATTTTCAGAAGCTTCCTCCCAAGTGCAAAGGAATATACATATTTCTCAGCTTCTCATGGAACTTTTCCTAAAACTGAACACATAATTGGTCATAAAGCAAATATCAACAGATACAAAAAAATGGAAATAATCCCTCATATCATATCAGATAACCCGGGCCTAAAGGTCAACAACATCAAAAATCACAGAAAGCCTACCAACTCATGGAAACTAAATATCACTCAGCTGAACCACCTCTGGGTCAAGGAAAAAAATAAGAAATAAATCAAAGGCCTCCTAGAATTTAATGAAAATGAGTCCACAACGTACCCAAACTTTTGGGACAAAATCAAAGAAGTCTTAAGAGGAAAATTCATAGCAGTAGATGCCTTTATGAAAACTCTAGAGAAATCCCACACTAGAGTACTAACAGCACAGCTGAAAGCCTTAGAATAATTAGAAGCAAACTCACCTAGAAGGAGTAGATGACAGAAAGTAATTAAACTTAGACCTGAAATCAATACAAGTGAAACAAAAAGAACAATACAAAGAATCAATGAATCAAAGATTTCATTCTTGGAGAAAGTCAACAAGATAGATAAGCCCTTAGCCAAACTAATTAAAAAGCAGAGAGTATACAAATCAACAATAAGAAATCAAAAGGGGGACATAATAACAGAACCCCAGGAAATCCACAAAATCATCTGATCATACTTTGAAAATCTGCATTTCACAAAATGGGAAAACCTAGAATAATTGGATAGCTTATTGGACAGGTAGCATTTACCAAAATTATAGAAAGAATAGATTATTACCTAAACAGACTTATAACACTTAAGGAAATTGAAACTGTCATTAAAAGCCCCCCAAGAACAAAAAAAGCCCAGGTCCAGATGGTTTCACTGTAGAATTCTACCAGACATTCAAAGAAGAATTACTGCTATTACTCCTCACATTATTTCACACAGTAGAAACTGAAGGAATATTGCCAAATCCCTTTTATGAGGCCACAATTACCCTAATACCTAAGCCACTCATAGACACAACAAAGAAGGAGAATTACAGACCAATTTCTCTCATGAATATTGATGTTAATATTCTCAATAAAATTTTGGCAAACTGTACACAAGAATACATAAAAAAATATCATCTACCTTGACCAAGTAGGCCTCATCCCAGAAATTTAGGGTTAGCTCAACGTATGAAAACCCATAAAAGCTTTAAATCATATAAACAAATTAAAGGAAAAAAACACATGATCATATCCTTAGATGCTGAAAATGCCTTTGTCAAAGTCCAATAATCCTTCACAATAAAAGCCCTGAAGAGATCATGAAGACATAGAAAATTTCTAAATATAATAATAATGATTTACAAGAAGACAACACCCAACATAAAACTAAGTGGAGATAAACTCAAAGCAATCCCACTAAAATAAGAAACTAGACAAGGCTGTCCTCTCCCCACTTTTCTATTCCATATAGTTCTCAAAGTGTTAGCTAATGCAATAAGAAAATGAAAGGAGATTAAGGGGATACAAATTGGGAAAGATGTGAAACTATCTCAATTTATAGATGAAATTATTGTAATCCACAAAATTCTACCAGGGACCTTCTACAGCTGATAAACATCTTTAGCAATACAACCGCATAAAAGGTTAATTCAAAAGAAGCAGCAGCCCTCCTATACACTAAAGAAAACAGGATGAAGAGAAATAAGGGAAACATCATCCTTTACAATAGCTGCAGATAGCTTTAAATACCCTGAAGTAACTATAACCAAAGAAATAACAGAACTATTTGACAAAAACTTAAATCACTGAAGAAAGAAATTAAAGAGGATATAAGAAAATGTAAAGATCTCCCATGTTCCTTGATAGGTAGGATCAATATAGTAAAAATGGCAGTCTTACCAGGAGCATTCCACAGATCCAATGCAATTCCCATAATAACCCCAATACAATTTTACAGATCTAGAAAAAATAATACTAAATTTTATTTGGAATAACAGGAAAGTCAGGATTGCCAAAACAATTTTGCTCAACAAAAGATCCTCAGGAGGCATCACCATCCCTGAATTCAAGTTATGCTATACAGCTATAGTAATAAAAAAATCCTGTTACTGACATAAAAACAGACTTGTGGATCAATGGAATCAAACTGAAGACCTTGACATTAAGCCACACACCTATGAACACCTGGTTTTTGACAAATAGGTCAAACATATTCAATGAAAAAAAAGGTAGTATCTTCAACAAATTGTGTTGCCGTAACTGGTTGGCAGTATGTAGAAAATTCAAAGTATATCCAAGCCTATCACCCTGCACAAACTCAAATCCAAGTGGATCAAAGACCTCAACATAAAGACAGTTATGCTGAACTTGAGAAAAAAGAAAGTGGGAAATAACCTGCAACACATTTGCATAGGTGACCACTTTCTAAATGTAACACCAGTAGCACAGACACTAAGAACAATAATCAATAAGTGAGACGTCCTGAAACTGAGAAGTTTCTGTAAGGCCAGGATACAGTCATTAAAACAAAATGACAGCCTACAGAATGGGAAAAGATTTTAAATGACCCTACAAGTGACAGAGGATTGATCTCTAAAATATATAGAGAACTCAGGAATCTAGAGTCCCAAACCCTGAATACTCAATCAAAACTTGGGGTTCAGAACTAAAAAGGGAATTTTCAGCAGAATTACAAATGCCAGAAAGACACTTGAAAAAAATGTTCAACATCTTTATCCATCAGAGAAATGCAAATCAAAATAACTTTGAGATACCACCTTACATCTGTCAGAATGGCTAAGTTTAAAGACACAGATGAGAGCCTATGATGGAGAGGATGTGGAGCAAGGGAAACACTCCTCAATTGTTGGTGGGAGTGTAAACTGGCTCATTTACTCTTGAAATAGTATGGTGAACTCTCAGAAAACTAGTAATCACTCTCCCCAAGGATCCAGCAATACCACTATTGGGCATATACCCTAAAGATGTACATTCACACTCCAAAAGCATTAGCTCAACTATGTTCATAGAATCGTTATTCATAATAGCAAAATCAACAATCTAGATGCCCCACAACTGAGGAATGGATTATCATACTATGGTACATCTACACAATGGAATACTACTTAGCATTAAAATAAATGATATTCTAAAATTTGCAGGCAAATCGATGGATTTGGAGAATATACTCCTGAGAGAGTTTTCACAAATCCAGTAGGATATCCAGGGGATGCACTCACTCATTAGTGGACTTTATGCAAATACATTATTATTTCATTGAAAGATGATAAATGAATAAGGTGATTTAAAAGACAAACACACAAATTTTCTTGTTTGACCATAGAATTGTTGCTTAGCAAAAATTTGTGTTGGCCCTAGTGCATCTGTGGGCATTAGCAGCGATCTACTGAGTTTTGTTTATGTGTAGCAGAGTCTAAACTGGCTTAAAGAGCTTTAGATTTTATCTTTTATATTTCATGTATTTTAGAGAAAAGAGAAGTTTTATTACTGTATAGTTCTTTTCTTAGCTATCCTGAATGTTTTGCTTTTCATATAAAGTTTTATATTGATTTTTAAAAAACAATTACAAGGGGCTGGAGAGATTGCTCAGCGGTTAAGAGCACCGTCTGCTTTTCCAGAGGACCCGGGTTTGATTCCCAGTACCCACATGGCAGCTAACAACTGTCTGTAGTTCCAGTTCCAGGCAAACACCAAGGCAAATAAATAATAAATAAATAAAGCTTAAAAAAAAACAATTACAAAACACATTTTTATCAAATACTTTCTTAGTGACATTATCTAACTACATATATGATAACAAATTATTATAAAAGATTTTAGAAAGTGTCTATTTCATCATCTGTGTTAATTTAAAATACAAACCAATAGCTATAATCCAAAATACTTCTGATTCCTCAATTCTCATAGTTTTTGTGGGATATCTACATGGGATTATTCAGTCATTAGTTTAAACCAATAGAAATTCTTTACTAGACATACAGAAACTAAAGTGGGTATTTGGGGCTTCACTGTATCACTAAGGCTTTTCAAGCTGAGATTGTAAGCACATCAACCATATTCTATATTAACATATTTCAGTTAATAAGAACAGGTAGACAGAAACAAAACTACAGAACCAATAAACAAATTTAAAACATTTTGAGACTCTGTAAGAACTACAAACTTTGTTTTAGGTCTTCATTTTTATTTTGGTCACTGGTATTCTCTACAGGGTGGATCTTACAATATTAGTAGTACTTTCATTATGGAGTCAGTTGTGATAAGTTCTGGGTTTTTACTAAGGACTGAGGACCTCTTATTTTACCCACTGGTCTTAACAAGTGTGTCAAATCATGACCTCCTACTGCTCTAAAAGGTATATATCTCTTCTTTTGAAGAGACATCCTTCAAGATATGGTTAGTCCCTAAGAACATTAATTTTACTGCATTAATACATAATTGGGCATACAGTTTAAGATGTAGGATCACATCATCAGTCCAATCAGAAAGAGAACTCAACACCCAGACAGTGCTGATAGAAGAGTAATTAGTCAGAGGAACAAAAAGAATACATATTGTTAGCTATTATTTAATTTATAACTTTGTCTCTTTCTCTTTTTAAAGTTTTTTTCAGTCATAGCAAATTTTTATTTCATTACTTCTGAACAGTTAGTATAAAAATAACAGATTTATCTAAAGCCATACATAGTCTCTCTCGTTTTTTGAGAAGTCTAAGTCTCTCTGTAATGGACACAAATGTTTTATGCTCACAAAAACCAGAAGGAACCCAGGACTGTTAAACAATAGGATGTCTCCTCAAAAGAAGGGATATATAGCTTGTTTCCTTTCAAAAGGCTTGGCGTAGATATAGGTAATAGCCTAGTAATCAATGCAATTTGTAGACCCAGACCACATCTGGATCTCCCATACTATTATGTTTATCCAAGACTTCCTAACTAAACATTTATCTTGAGAATTGCTTTCAGACAACAGACCCTCCCCAACCCTTAGAGAAGATATCCCCTGTACTTGATGACTTCTATACTAACTGTATGACCACATCAGATTCTCTTCTAGGCCCTTAAGCTATAGAACACACAAGGATTAGATAACGAGGAAACTTTTTAAAAAAATTTTTTGTACTTAAATATGCCTACAATAAACTGTTTGAGATAAGATCAGAGAAATCTGAACCAATGCCAACCACTGAGTCATGTTGAACTCAAATACTTGCCTCACCCAGATTGTTACTCTGCCAGCCCTAACATTGATACAAACCCCTACACCTCTCCAATTTTTAAGCTTATTTCTGTAAGAAAAAACGATTACTGTTTAATTAAGAAAGAGAAAGTTCTAATATCTCTAGGTTCAGATCAACCCACCTATTTAGTTTCTTAGTTTAGTTTTTAGTTTCTTAGTTTCTTAGTTTTTTAATCTACAAAATAAATTATGATATCCCTATGACTGTTAAACTGGTAAGCTAAATCCCACAAATAGTGAAATAAAAATAGGTGTAATTTTTGTTGTCTGAAGTCCATATTTTCCTCTCTTTTACATTATATATGCAATTCTGAGGCAGAACTGTACCTAGATTAATTAAAGAAGTTTCTCAACCTGGAAAGCGTCAGAAGGGCCACATTCCATCAAAGCATTAGTGCAAACCAAACAACTAATCTTAGAAACTCAGTAATATTGTTCTCCAAATGAATTGACCTACAAAATATATTCTACTTTATAGAATATATATGAAGCAAGCATGAGGATAAAGAAAAGTCAATTAGAAAAATTTCAGTGCCAGATAATTTTAGTGAAGAATTCTATCACACAATCAAAGAAGAATTACTGTCAATATTCCCCAAATTATTTTATGAACTAGTAATAGAAGAAACATTTACCAATTTATTTCATAAGGCCATAGTTAATCATATAGCAAAACCATACAAAGAACAAACAATAAAAAATTACAGATCAATTTCACTTATTATAAACATAGATGCAAAAATTCTCAATGAAGTATTTTTTTAAAAATAAATCCAAAGACAAAAAGATTGCTTATTATGTACAAGTAGTTAGGCTTGGTCCTAAAGTACACAGGTAGGTCAATATACTAATATCAATAAATACAATACATCATATAAACAAATGGAAAGTCAAAAAAACATGACCGTCTCAAGTTCTATCCATTTTTCTTCCAATTTTATGATGCTATTCTATTTAATAGCTGAGTAAATATGTATAAATCACTGTATAAATCTACCACATTTCTTTCTCAATTCTTCAGGTGAGAAACATCAAAATTATTTTCAGATTCTGGATATTACAAATAGCTGTTATGACTATCTCATTAGATGCAGAAAAGTACTTTAACAATATCTAACACCCCTTTATAATAAAACTCTTGTAACAACTAAGAATACATAATACATATTTTAACACAAAGACAGCATAGAGTAAGTCTATAATCAATCCCAAAATAAATGAAGAGAAATGCTACTAAAGTCAGGATCAAGACAAGGTTTTCCACTCTCTCCATACTAATTCAGCGTAGTACTTGAAGTCACAGTTAGAGCATTAAGACGAATGAAGGAGGTCAAAAGGATACCAATTGGAAAGTTAAAAAAAAAAAAAGGAAAATCAAAATATCTTTATTTGAAGATAATATGGTAGAATAAAAAAGTGTCCCTAGAACTTCAACTTGAAAAATTCTATAGCTGATAACCACTCTGAGAATAGT
Organism: Sigmodon hispidus; assembly: GCA_004025045.1. Lineage (NCBI taxonomy): Eukaryota > Metazoa > Chordata > Mammalia > Rodentia > Cricetidae > Sigmodon > Sigmodon hispidus. The sequence goes on along the minus strand of PVIH01028624.1, from coordinate 1,535 downwards.
AGCTAAATATGAAGCTAATGCACAAACATTGATAGTCTCCTTGTATATACATAACAAATTAAAAAAGAAATCAAGTAAACAATACTCTTGACAATATCATAAAATAATATAAAACATCTTGGAATAAAACTAACCAAGCATGTGAAAGACTTGAAAAATAAAAACAATATGTATCTGAATAAAAATATTGAAGACAATATCAGAAAATGAAAAGATCACTCCCACATTGATGATTGGTAGTACTCATATAGTAAAAATAGCTAACTTCAAAAAATCAATTTACAGATGCAATGAAATCACAATAAACACTGCAACACAGTTCTTCCCAGATCTCAGAAGGACAATTTTTAATTTCATATGGAAAATAAAAAACCCAAACCACTTAAGCAATTATGGACAGTAAATGGATTGTGAAAGATCTCATCATTCCTGATCTTAAGTTATACTACAAATCTATAAAAATTAAAAATTATTTTATTAACATTAAAAAAGACATGTTGGTCAATCAAACTGAAAATTCAGACCGGTAACTATATGAACATCTGATATTGTACAAAAAATTCAGAAATACTAACTAAAATAAGAACAGAATTTTTAACAAATGTTTCTGGTCAAGCAGGATGGCTGCATTTAGAGGAATGCAAATAGATTCATACCTAGTACCCTAAGGAAAACTCAATTCCAAATGAATAAAAATCTCAATATAAAATCATACACACTGAACCTGATAGACGAGAAAGCAGGGAATGTCATTGTACACACTGCCTTTGAAGAATGTCTATCAGAACACCAACAGCATAAGCAGTAATTTTATGAATTGATAAGTGGGACCTCATGAAGCTGAAATGCAAGGGGCAATATACAGTCATTTAAACAAGGTGGCAGCCTACAGAATGTAAAAAAATATTTTTAAGAACTCCACATACCAGGACTAGATGCTGTCTGTGGTGCATGTCCCCCCACAATCTATAGCAGACAGAGATAAACTTTGGCTATCAGGGTCCCCCCAACTGTTGCTAAGGGAACTTGGATGGCCACCCCACCTCCAACCGCTCCAACAGAGAAGGACTGAGGACTTGAAATTCAGTCCCCTGACCATAGCAGAGTTAGAGATTGAGCAAACCTTTTCTTCAGAGGTACAGGAGACACACAAGCCCACTTGCCACAACTGAGCAGGATACACCTAATCATGAACCACTGCAGGAAAGGGAAGACGCCAGTGCAAAAATTTACATAATAATATAAAAAACAACAAGGTAACTCCAGAAGAAAATAGCAGTCCTAAACTACAAGACCTGACCTGAGCAATGAAGAGGAAACAGAAGGAAGCAACAGCAAAAAATCTTTTATGATGCTCATTGAAGCTCTCAAAGAAGATACAAAAAAATTCCCTTAAAGAAGTAGAAGAAAATACAACCAAAAAATTGGAAGAGATGAACAAATCTATGAAACAAAACCAGGAAAAACTAAACCAAAAAAAGGAAAGAAGCATGCCAGGAACTAAAAACTGAAATAGAAGCAAAAAAAAAAAAAAA
>PVIH01028623.1:0-14875 GCA_004025045.1 Sigmodon hispidus | reverse complement strand
AGAAAGAAATGGCAAAAGTTATTTTCTCACAAGTTTTATAGGTCAGATATAAAGCACATCATGCAAAAAAAGTTATCAACTGAAAACATCAAAATGCTGAAATCAAGGTATTGTTTATCTATATTTCCTTAGTTCAGTGGTTCTCAACCTGGTAGTTGCTACCTCTTTAGGGGGTTGAATAAACCTTTTGCAAGAGTCATCTAAGATCTCAGACAATACAGGTATTTACTTTACAAATCATAATAATAGTAAAAGTACAATTATACAATTTTACTCAACAAAAAACCTCAAGAGGCATCACCATCCCCAACTTCAAGTTATACTATAGAGCTAGAGTAATTAAAACTGTCTGGTACTGGCATAAAAACAGACTTGTGGATAAATGGAATTGAATTGAAGACCTTGACATTAACCCACACACCTAAGAAAAACTGATTTTTCACAAAGAGGACCAAAATATTCAATGGAAAAAATATAGTATCTTCAACAAATGATTTTGGCATAACTGGATGGTGGTATGTAGAAAAATGCAAATAGATCCAACCCTATGACCCTGCACAAAACTCAAATCCAAGTGGATCAAAGACCTCAACATAAACCCAGCTACACTGAACTTAATAGAAAAGAAAGTGGGAAATACCCCCCAACAAATTGGCACAGGCGACCACTTCCTAAATATGACACCAGTAGCACAGACACTAAGAACAACAATCAATAAGTGGGACTGCCTGAAACTGAGAAGTTTTTATAAGGTCAAGGATTCAGTCAATAAGACAAAATGACAGCCTACAGAATGGGAAAAGATTTTCACCAAACCTACAAGTGACAGAGGACTGATCTCTAAAATATATAAAGAACTCAAAAAACTAGAGTCCAAAACCTTAAATAACCCAATCAAAAAATGGGGTTCAGAACTAAGAAGGGAATTCTCAGCAGAAGAATTACAAATGGCTGAAAGGCACTTGAAAAATTGCTCAACATCTTTAGTCATCACAGAAATACAAATCAAAACAACTTTGAGATACCACCTTACACCTGTCATAATGGCAAAGATCAAAAACACAGATGACAGTCTATGCTGGAGAGGATGTGGAGCAAGGGGAACATGCCTCCATTGTTAGTGGGAGTGTAAGCTTGTTCAGCCACTCTGGAATGCAGTATGGCAATTCCTCAGAAAGCTGGGAATCAATCTCCCCAAGGATCCAGCAATACTTTTAGGCATATACCCTAAAGATGCACTTTCACACCCCCGAAGCATTAGTTCAACTATGTTCATAACAGCATTATTCTTAAAAGCAAGAACCTGGAACCAATCTAGGTACCTCTCAACTGAAGAATGGATTAACAAACTGTGGCATATCTACACAATGGAGTACTACTGAGCAGTAAGAAAAAAGATATCCTAAAATTTGCAGGCAAATGGGTGGAACTGGAGAATATGCCCTGAGTGAGGTATCACAAACCCAGAAATATAAGCAGGGGATGTACTGACTCATTAGTAGGCTTTAAAAAAATAAAGAACATCTAAGCTGCAAACCACAACCACTGAACATCTGAAAATTATATTTAATATAGTCTTCTGCTGTTCATTCAATCACAAAACTATTCATTCTACACAAAGGTATTGTTATATATTTCTTTTTTATCTTGTCACTCCATGTTAATTTATATTTTAGAAAAAAGTCTTTTTTATATGTGAAAAATAAAATAAATAATAAATAATAATAAAGTACAGTTATGAAATGTCAATGGAAATAATTTTTGACCATTATTTATTAATGTTTAAATATTAATTTAAGATATGTTAAAATGTTGGGAAAACGTGTGCGTGTGTCTATGTCCTCTAACAAAAGCAATACATTTCTGATTATTTAACTCCTCCTCCTCTTATACCCTATAATTATAATTATAACCCTATAATTCTTTTTTAAACTATCTTTCTATTTATTCTTTCACATTATTCATTTCACTCCATTCATTTCCAGTCCCTTCATATCTGTCCTCTGCCTTTGCAATGCCTTTCCCCATAAATAAAATAATAAAAAAAATTTAAGAGCAAAAAATAAAAAAGAAAGGAAAAGGAAAAATGTTGTACAGAAGCTGTAGTGTGACACAGTGAGTCATGATGTAAAACCTTTTATTCACATATCTTTACTTGAATGTGATCATTGCAGGGAGTCATTGATCTGGTTGCCTCTGGTGCTGCTACACTATTTATGTTGAGCCCTCAGTAAAACTTCTCTTAGATATCATGTTGTTGCCCTGTTTTATGGTGATCCTGTATTTTTAGGTCTGCATGAATTGTCCCTTCACATGCTCCATTAATTCACAGTTGGGCTAAATGGGGGTTGATCAACTCATAACTCTGCTTCTGTGCCTGGGTATTTTCAGGGTTGGTCAGCCCACCAGCTTTTGCCTGACTTCGCGATCACGATGAGCTGTCTGATATCACCCTGGACTGCAGCAATAACAAGGGGGGGACCAGTACTCCTGCTTTCATGCCCTCAGATTCTGTTTTCCCACACCTGGATCATTAGGGCCAAGTCTACTGTGTTGCCTAGGAGAGGCACAGGAGCCACTCTCTAAAATGCTGCAGATAGTGATGGGCAGAGAGAGGTCTCCTGCTCTTATGACTTTGGGGCCAGATCTCCTACCTGCCTCAGGTGGCAAAAAGAGGGGACTGGAAAGGCATCTCTACCCCCACACCATATGTCATATGAGTGCCAGGTGAGATCTCCTATGCTCAAGTTCTCATGACTAGTTAACGTGTACTCTCATCAATAGGGCCAGTTCTGCTATGCTGCACAGGCAAGTTTTAGGGCCCAGTTTCATGAGTGCTACAAGTGGGAAAGGGGAGGTACAGATCCCTCATCCACCACATGTGATAGGGGCAAGGGCTAATCTTAACCTTGCCCTCACCCACATAGCAGATGCGGGGGTATGGCCAGCTATCAACAGAAATAATTTTATAATTGGAGGTCCCACCACATGAGGAAACATATTAAAGGGTAGCAGCATTTGAAAGGTTAAACTCACTGTCCTGGTGGCAACACAAGGAAAATAACTGCTCCCAAGAACACTGTGGTATTGGGAAAATTCATGGTCCATATGAAGCAAAACTAAAGTACCTATTTCCTCTCTAGGTGTCAGCCACAGACAAGTTTCATATGTATTTGTGTATCCTTGGAAACTTGCAGAATGAAAAAAAGAACATGAAAGTATTAAGTAAATTTCAAAAGGAAAGAAGGCCAGGAAGAGAAGGAGTATTGCAGAGATAGGGAGGGGAATAAAGGAGTGAAACTACCACCCACGTATGTTATAGCTTAACATGTTACAATTAATAATATTTTAAATAATTAATATTGTTTGATAAAAAGAATGTTTAATAAATTTGAGATTGTTTCTCAATGAGCCAATATTTTACAAACCACTATATCATTTGCCATTACAGATTTGATATTCACAAGATAACATTTTCTATTGGTTTTCTCTATATTAGTATTACTTACTGATTAATCTTTATGGTTAATATTCAGTTTCTCAACTTATTCATAGTCATCTATCATCTATTTGCATCTGTACATTTGTTTTATTTTTTACTGAGATATGACTAAATGAAATGTCAAACAGATTGTATAATACAAGTCAACTTTGTTCCCTAACATTATTTTTGTTTTTCTAAGACTTTGTAGACAGAACGGATTCATAAGACACACTCTCTTATTCCTCTTGACTTCCAGGTATACAGGCACAATTCTTTACTAATACATCAAAGACCCAGGATACTGATGCAAGACCTTTTTCTAGCTGAGATATGAGTCAGTGATAGAATGAATGCTTAGCTTGTTCAAGGACCTGGGTTCAATAGCAAGTCTCTCCTTGCTAAAAGAAAAAAAGATAAATTTCTTAAAAGTGGCTCCTGATATTTTGAGTGAAAAATCCCTGCTGATTTTTCCACTAAATTTACCAATCCTCTAAGATCAAATGTTGTCATGATTGACCTCTAGCCAAGCTAAACTCAAAAGAGTGCTTTCTTTCTGTTACTTTTTATCACGATTCCAATAGGTGGGCAGGCACTTAAATAAAAGATCATAGTAGTAGTTCTTCCATAGCCAAATCTTCTCCTTTCAATCAACCTAGAATCTTCCAGTATCAGAGATGGCCTGGAAATGTCTAGGGGAGTCAAGTGACCCAGGCTTAGACATTTGGAATCCTCTAGCAATTAGGTGAAATGTCTGGAGTGTTTGAGGGCTAAATGACACCAAGCCTGTTTGCCGTAAGTTCCTCTAGGAAATGGAAAGTTGTACTACTGAGGTCATGGAAGTGCCAGAAGACTTTCCCCACTTTCCATGTTAGTTAAACTACAGAAATACTTTTTAAAAAATAAATTGAGCCTACATGGAACTAAATTACTTAGACCCAAGATATAGAGATTTATTGGCTATCTAGTTGGATTATGTAATGCATCCCTGGTTTGGAGCATACCTTTATCCTGAAGTGTGATTGGTTTCAATTGGTTTGCTAAGCACTTTACACTATGTCCAGGGACAGAGAGATGGCTCAAAGGTTAAGAGCATCAACTGTTCTTCTAGAGGTCCTGAGCTCAATTCCCAGCAACCACATGGTGGCTCACAACCATCTATAAATGCCATCTGGTGCCCTCTTGTGGTACACAGGCATAGTGGAGGCTGAATGTTGTATACATAATAAATATTTTTTTTTTTAAAGAAAAACCTACACTATGTCCTTAAAATTGCCTCAGTCATGGGCTGGTAAGATTTTTCAACAGCAAAGATGCTTGTCACCAAACCTGATGATCTAAGGTTTGCCTCCCACAGAAACTTTATAGTGACTTCTATACTCAACACTGTGGTAGACTCTAACTCCTAAGTATACATCTAAACAAATAAACAAACAAATAAATACAGATATTAATATATGTGGAAAAACATTCAAAATCTCTCAAATATGGTCTGGGGATATGCCTTGGTAGAGTGCTTGCCCAGCAGGCATCAAGCCCTGAGTTCCATCCCCAGTGCCACATAAAACAAGGAGTTTCACATTCTTGAAATCCCTGCACTCAGATCATAAAAGCAGGGGGATCAGAGTTTAATGTCATCTCCTGCTACGTTGTTCATTCCTGACCATACTGGGCAACTTAAGAGCAAGAAAACTTCCTCAAACAGTGTGGCTTTTTTGGAGCCCTGCTAGTTCCCCTTGGGTGAGGAGGCAAGAAGGCTCAGAGAACATAGTTCAGTCTCATAGAGCAAATTGAAACAAGCAAGCTCAGTTTATTGATGAAGGGGCAAGCCTTATATACCCTCCATAACCCCTGGGAGAAGGGCTGTGCTTTGCTGGCATCTGCTACTGTGGCGTGGTCATCTCTTGCTGGTCCAAGTTATCTCACATCAGGACTCTGCATTTATTTCCAAAACCCCCATGCAGACCCCAGGCTGGATTGTGAGGAAGTGCCCTCTCAAGAGGCCCTCATGGCTATGGCGACATTCTTAACACACCAGTTATAACCAGTATGAATTGGCTTCTGGCCCTTAGAAGCCTTGAGGCCTATATATCCAACAAAGAGTCTTTCTCCTATTAATTTTTGTATCCCAGATTTTAAAATATAGGACTAAACTATAAAGATATTTATTTCTTCATTGTAATTCTTTTTTGTCTAATTTTTTTTATTGTCTAGAGAGCACATAAGTGGTCTTAAAATTCTACCATTGAACTACTACAGCTTATAAACACTGTGAGCAAGTTTGCTAGATCCAAAATTAACTCAAAACAATCAATAGCCCTCTTAGATACAAATGACAGACTGAGCAAGAAATCAGGAAAACAACACTGTTAACATTAGTCTCAAGTAATACAAAATACCTTGGTCTAACTCTAAGCAAGCAAGTGAATGAAAATTTAAGAGGATATAAAAACATAGAAAGACAGCAAATGCTCATGGATTGGTAGGATTAACATAGTAAAAATGGTTATCCTACCAAAATAAATCTACAAATTCAATGCAACCCACATAAAAAATTTAACGCACAGTTTTTGAAAGGACAATTCTCATCTTCTTATCAGTCACAAAATGCCCCAAAGACAGCTGTGGTGATATAGTACATATTTACTAAAACCGGAATTATTGGGGAGACAGCACACAGTCAAATCCTAGGCAGACAGCTTAGTAATTTCTTGATCCTTCAGTACAAGGACAAACAACTGAGATTCAACAGCATACACCTTTAATCCTAGCACAGGGAAAGCCATACACTTTTAATCCCATAACTCCAGGTACAGAACTTTCACTGTTTCTGTGAGTTCAAGGCTAGCTATGAAATAGAGTAGTACACACCTTCAATCCTAACCTGGATGGGATAAAGCTGACAAGAAGAGTATATAAGGCCTTTGAGGAACCCAGCAGGGGCAGAAATGACCAGGAGCAAGGCTGAGGAAGTTGTAAGACAGCTGGTTGAGAATTGACTGTGGTGCTTCCTCTCTCTGATATTTCAGCCTTCCCCTGATATTTGGCTCAGTCTTTTTTTCATACCATCTGAATTTGTGTAACTACAGACAGCTAAAACAATTCTGAATAATAAAGAAATGGTTTCCTGTATCACTATCACAAATTTCATGTTGTACTACAAAACTATAGTAGTAAAATGTGCTTTGTTTTAACATAAAAATAGACAGGTTGATCAAGGGAATTTAATTGAAGACTGAGAAATAATTCCACACACCTATGGGCACCTAATTTTGCTATATACTGAAAATACTAACTGCAAAACAGACAGCATCTTCAACAAATGGTGCTGGTTTAACTGATGTCTGCATGTAAAAGAATTCAAATAGATTCATATTTATCACCCTTCACAAAATTCAAGGTGAAGTAGATCAAAAACCTAAACTAAAAATTATATACACCAATCCTGATAGAAGAGAAACGTGGGGATAGCCTTAAACATGTTGGCACAGGAACAGAATACCAATAGTGCAAGCACTAAAATCAACAATTAATAAATGGGACCTCGTTAAACTGAAACATTTCTGTAAGGCAAAGGACACTGCCATTCAAACAATGCAGTAGTGTATAGATTGAGAAAAGTTTTTTTTTTTAAAATCAAATATACATCCAATGGAAGGTTAAAATTCAAAATATATAAAGAACTCAAGAAACTAAACATAAAATAACAAATAACAATTAAAAATGTGGTACATATATAAGCAGATAATTCCCAAAAGAAGAAACTCAAATTACTGAAAAACACTTAAAGAAATGTTCAACATTCTTAGCCAGCTGGTTAATTCAAATCAAAGCCACTTGGAGATTTCATATTATACCTATCAGAATAGCCAAGATCCACAAAAGAAGTAACAGTAATAGTTAGGATGCTGGGTACAGAGAACCCTCGTCCATTGTTGATGTGACTGCTAATTTGTACAGGCACTGTGGAAAGCAATGTAGTTTGTGGTTCCTTAAAAATATGGGAATCAATCTACCTAAAACATTTTTAGGTATATGCCCAAAGGATACTTCACCCTACCAAAGAGACACCCCTTAAATTATGTTCACAAAAGCCAGAAAATGGAACCAATGTAGATGCTCCTCAATAGAATAATAGATAAATAAAATGTAGTACTGAAATATTAGTCAACCATTAAAAAATAAATTGGCAAGTAAATGGATGCAACTAGAAAAAATAACATACTGAGCGAGGTAACCCAGACCCCAAAAGACAAATATTGCATGTGTTCTCTTATATGCTAATGTAAGCTGTTAAATCTATCATAACCTAGTTATAATCCATAGAACCACAGAGGTTAGGTATAGAGTAAGGGCTGGGGTGAGCAGATACATCTCCATAGGAAAGAGAATAGAATAGATAGCTATGGAGAGATGGAATGATTAGAACAGATAGATTAAGTGGGTAAGGAGAGGGAAGAGGGGGAGAAGGAAAGAATTTCAGGGATAGACAACTAAAATTAGGGGACATTTGATGGGAAGTATGGAAACCTACTATAATAGAAGCTTCCTAAAATGTATACATACATAAAGGTGATATAAAGAAAATTACCGAATAGCTGGATAGGCAATTAGATATCTCTTGTCATTGAATAAGGACCTTCCAGGACCAGGACTGAGCTAGATCTAATTGTTGGTCAAAAGTATCATAGGGAAAACCCAAACAATGTTGCCTTTTGCTAAGACTATAAGTTGCAGACCACAAACTGACAGCAAGGTCACATTGCTGAGAACAATACCTATACAACTTACTGAACATGGACAAGTCCAGTTGGTGGACTTACATAGAGCCTTCATCTCTATATTCGTGTATATTTTGTACCTGAAAATACTACCAAAAGAGAAACATAAACACCTAGCCAGCCCCAGGGGTGTTCCTGACTAGAAGATATGCTATGACAATGGTGGCACAAAGCTTGAGGGAGCACTCTAACTTACAGAAAAATAATAAAATGACTAAAGTTATAGCGTTATTTTCTGGAAAGTAAAATGAGTGTATAATTGTGGTTTAAAAATTAACTTGAGGAAAATGGCTGAATATTATTTAAACACAAGAACAAAGAATGGAAGGTTAAAAAATAGAACTTTTCCTATTTTGGGGTGGCATGGCTATCTACATAAAGTATTTTAACAATTCTATAAAAATAGACTTAGTAACCACAAAACAACTTTAGAAAACTATTTGGATAAAAGAAATCAGTTTCTTGGACAAATTCTAGCAGTCTAAATCTGAAAATTATAACGGAAAGAAACATAGTTCGTGAAAATTTATGAACAAATTCGCTGGAGCTTAATCTGAGAAAAATATAATGCTCTAGTACACTGTAAGATGTGTTATTTGTATTGGTTTAATAAAATGTTGATTGGTCAGTAGTCAGGAAGGAAGCTTATGTGTGGCTACCAGACTAGGAAAATTCTGGGAAGAGAAAAGCCAGAGAGCAAAAGATACCAGCCAGACACAGAGGAAGCAAGAGAAGAGTGCTGAACTGAAGCAAAGGTACCAAGTCACATAGCTAAACATAGATAAGAATTAAGTATTAACTTAAAATGTAAGCACTAGTTAAAAATAAGCCTGACCTAATGGCCCAGCATTCACTATAATATTAAGCTCCTGAGTCAATTATATCATAAGCAGCCATGGGACCAGCTAGGTGGGACACAGAAACTTACCACTACAAACAGTGCTCTAATATGGTGCACTTACATTCATATAAATCTTGAGAAAGATTTTTAAAGGGCTATAGAACACAGAAACAGAGGCAAAACTACTTTCAACTTGTGTGTCTCAAGTGGGCCATGGTACAGAGTGGTGTGCAGCTTGAGCTGCAACATGGCAGGTTCCCATAGTCTCACAGGAGCCTCTTTATGCAGGAGCTGCATATGACCATTTTAATGTTACTGCTCATACGGACAAAAATGGAATAGAATCAAATATGACTTCTTGGTAGCAGTATTTTCTCAGATGGGCTCTATTTGCTGTTGGTGAGCAGATGTATGGCTCCTTTAAAATAGGCTTCCTGACACAGTGTTAGCTAGGCTCTTTTAAGAGGCCTTGCAGCCAGATGCTTAAATGAAGTTCATATGCAGCAGACAGTAGTGTTCTTCTTGGTGGCAGAATGGACACTGAAATTCTCTGGAGTTGGGTTTGTAAACTAGGACCCTGCCAGTATGCTAAGTTTTCACAAACAAAAGAGCTGAGTAGATACAACTTCCATAGCTGAAGCTTTAATCCTACCCACAAGGCTTTAATGCTGGCCATGCCTTTACGTAGATTATAGGTCAGGAAAAGATAGATATATAGTAAGGTCAGATTTAGACAACAAAACCTCTAAGTGGTTTATAGTATGTTTAAAAAAATATAGATAGGCTTGAGAGAGAAACAAAAAGGACAGAAAAAGTCCTTAAAAGCAAATAGAGTAAAAATAATAGCCACATAAAGATGGAAAATATACAGAGCACCTGATACTTCATGTTATATTGTCTTTGAACTGTTTGACTACTGAAGAAAGAGAAAGATCTGCTAAGAGACATTAGCTTATAAATGCTGCTGGATTAATCCAACCTGCATGTTATTTAAACTGTCTTGATTTCAAAATTTAAGTCAAAACATATGTTATTTGGAATAGAGTTCTTGTTTTTATTTCCACAGTAAACAAAATGCTGTGCATTCATTCCAGGTTAAGACAAAGCAGGTTTCATTGAGGAAAACCACCTGAAAAATTGTTGGAGTCTGTGTGGCCTTGCTGGAGGAAGTGTATCAATAGAGGTAAGCTTAGGGCTTTCAAAAGACCAAGCAGTCCCAGCATCTCTCTCTTCCTGTTGCCTGTGATTCCAGTTATGGAATTTTAAGCTACTTCTCCAGCAGTATGTCTGCATGCATTCAGTGAATGTTCCTCATATACCACAATGAAAAAAACTAAAATTCTGAAACTGTACCCAATTAAAATGCTTCATGAGAGAAAATCAAATTTTTATTGATAGGAGTAAACACAACCCAAGGGAATTCTGAAAATGGAAAATCTGAGTAAACAAATAGGAACTACAGATGCAAGTATAACCAACAGAATACAAGAGATAGAAAAGAGAATCTCAGGCAGTGAACTTACAATAGAAGAAAGAGATTCACCAGTCAATGAAAATATTAAAGTCAACATTCAGGAAATCTGGGATGCTATAAAAAGACAAAAGCTAAGAATAATAGAAATAAGAGGAGAAGAATATCAGTTCAAAGGCACATAAAATATATTCAATGAAATCATAGAAAAAAATGTTTCCAAACCTAAAATGGTAATTCCTATGAAGATAAAGGAAGCTTATAGAACACCAATCAGATTAGACACCCCCCAAAATCACTCCCACTACCTCATAATCCAAACATTAAACAAACAGAATAAAGACTATCAAAAGCTGCAAAGAACAAATGCCAGGAAACGTATGAAGGCAAACCAATGAAAATAAATTACAATGGACTTCTCAGTGGAAACTCTGAAAGCCAGAAGGTCCTGGATAGATATTTGAAGACACTTGTTTGAATGGATATCAGCTAAACTACTATACTCAGCAAAATTTCATTCACCATAGATGGAGAAAACAAGATATTCCATGACAAAACCATATTTAAAAAAACATCTATTCACAAATCCATCCCTAGAAAAGTACTAGAAATAAAATCCCAATGTCAAGGAGTTAGTTGCACCTATAAAAACACTGACAATAGATAATTCAACAGCAGCATGACCAAGGTAATGAAAACACTCAAACACACACATATTTCCACAAAAAAAGCAACAGGAATTGATAAAAACTGGTCATTAATATCACAATATCAACAGACTCAATTCCCATATAAAAAGGCCATCCAAAAGAATGCATACAAAAACAGAAATCATCCTTCTCCTGCATAGAAGAAACACAATTAACTTCAAAGACATACCTTAGCCCCGAGTAAATGGTTGGAAAAATGTTTTCCAATCAAGTAGACCTAACTAACAAGCTGGTATACTATATTAATATCCAACAAAATAGACCTCAAACATAAATATTCAAAAGAGATGGAGAACTACGTTTTCTATCACAGGGAATACCTATCAAGATATCTCAATTCTGAACATTAATGAACCAAATATAAGGAGAAACCACACTTATAAAAGAAATGTTCTTAAAGCTCAAATAACAGATGAAACCACACACACTAGGAGTGATAGACTTCAATACTCAACTCTCATCAATGGAAAAGTCTCTCACACATAAACTTAACAAAAAGCTAGTAGAACTGACAGATGGGATGATTCAAAGAGACTTAAACATTATAGAATATTTTACCCAAACTCAAAAAATGTATCTTCTTGTCAGCATCTCATGGAACCTTCTCTAAAAACTCTGTTGAAAAAGCAAATCTCAACAGATACAAAAAAATAACAATGCTATATCCTATCAGATCGCAATGATTTAAAGATAGAAATAAACACCACAGAGTATACAAAGCCTACAAATTCATGGAAACTGCACAGTGCTCAACTGAATCATCACTGGGTCAAGGAACAAATAAAGAAATAAAGACTTCCCAGATTTCAGTGAAAATGAAAGCACAACATACTCAAAGTTATGGGACACTATGAGAAGCAGTACTAAGAGAAAAGTTCGCCCATAGCTTCCGGTTCCGCTCCTGGGACCAAGTGCTGTCTGCAGAGTCCCAGCACATTCTGGAGCAGGGGCGGATAAAATCTGCAGGTCACCATACCTGCAGGTCCTGCTGAGGGAAGTTGCACAGCTACCCACCGCCACCTCGAACTGAGTGAGCCAACATCTACAGGGGTCTCTGAATGACAGACTCAGACCCCGCCCAGAGGTGAGGAGGGGTCACCAGGCCCCAGCGCCTATATCCCAGCCTGGGAGAGAGAGTTGAACTCCCATAGCTTCCGGTTCAGCTCCAGGGACCAAGTCCTGTCTGCAGAGTCCCAGCGCACTCTGGAGCAGGGACGGATAAAATCTGCAGGTCACCATACCCGCAGCTCCTGCAGAGGGAAGTTGCACGGCTACCCACCACCACCTCGAACTGAGTAATCCAACATCTGCAGGGGTCTCTGAAGGACAGACTCAGACCCTGACCAGAGAGGTGACAGGAAGCACACAAGCCCGAGTGCCACAACTGACTAGGAGCCCTCTAATCGTGAACCACTGAAGCCATGGGCAAACTTCAGTGCAAAAAATTACATAATAATACAAAGAACAACATGGTAACTCCAGAAGAGCGTGGCAATCTTACAAATAAAAGATCTGAACTGAGCAATGAAGAGGAAACAGAAGGAAGCAACACCAAAATTTCCTTTTTGATGATCATCGAAGCTCTAAAAGAAGATATGGAAAAAAGCCTTAAAAAAATAGAAGAAAATACAAACAAAAAATTGGAAGAGATGAACAAATCTATGAAAGAAACATGCCAGGAACTAAAAGCTGAAATAAAAGCTGAAATAGAAGCAATAAAAAAGGCGCAAAATGAGGCAAAGATGTAAATAGAAAACCTGGAGAAAAGTTCATAGCACTAAGTGTTAACAATAATAACTTGAGAAAACTTCACATAAGAGTCTTAACAGCACACATGAAATTACAATAACAAAAAGAAGCAAACTTACCCAGCAAATAATCAAACTGTGGTCTAAGATCAAAAAGAGAGTGAAAAGAAAAGAATGGAAATAATCAATGAAATAACAAGTTGGTTCTTTGAAAAAAATCCACAAGATAGAAAAAAAATACCTTACCCAAACAAAGGAAAAAAGATAAAGAAAATAATAAAATAAAAAAATGAAAAAGGGGATATAACAACAGGCACTGGGGAAATCCAGAAAATCAACAGGTCATAGTTCAAAAGCCTGTACTACACAAAATTGTAAAATCTAAAATGAGTGGACACTTTTCTTGATAGCTACCACATATCAAAATTAAATCAAGACCAGAAAACAATTTTAATAGACCTATTGTTTGCAGTAAACAAAGCCCTAGTTTGCCTCCTGAGCATGACTACACAATTCCATCAGTGCCACCTTGCAGCCCTGCCCCGCCAAAGAGTGTGCTCTCATACCCTGGGCAAGTGTAACTGGTCACCCTTTAAAGAGATGGATCAAGTGACAGGGCACCTTTCTCTCTCCTAACCCTCTCCCTTCATCTCTCTCTCTTTCCTGTCTCTCTCTCATCCCCTTCCCTACACGTTTCCTGGATATCCAGACACCAATAAACACAACATGGCCTCCTTGCAGCTCTCAGAGTGTTCCATCCTTCCACGAGCAAAATACTAACCACATACTAAGATTGATGCAGTGACCTGGATAGCCTCTTCCTAGACTTAGGTGAACATAAGGCTAAGAAAGTTTAATCTGGGAGTTGATGCCAGGACGTGCCCTTCCATTTGCTCAGTTGCAGCTTACATTTATACAACACATTTTTATAGTGTTGCAGCGTGGGTTGAGGTTATTCCCTGGAACCCATCCCTTTTGCATTGAGGAATGCTACATATCACCCTGGAAAATCAGTAGTGTTTCAGGGTGATGTTGCTTCCTTCAGGCTGCTGACTAGGTGCTGATTCAGTCCTAACAAGCTCTCAAACCACTCTCCCACACCACCATTGGTAGCAGAGAACAGGCCAGCCACCTCATCAACTTTATCCAGTTTTTGCTCTAAATATCCCTTAGATTACTATATTTTTCAACAAGTAACTTTTCAAAACCAGCATACAGGGAATTGGAAAGGGTTTTTTCCTCTCAGCTTCTTTTCTAAATTAATTAATTATTTTTTAAATATAAAACATGATTGCCAAATTTTTAACCAAATTAAGCATAAAAGGGAAGACATACTTCATTGAACTACTTCAATAACACTTGAAATTGAAAGGCAAAATTATAACAGATATGATTGAAATTCCAGAAAATCATAAGGACCAACATTAAAAATTTGTTTCAATAAATTGAAGAATCTGAAAAAACTGGTGAGTTTTTAGACAACAAAAATTAAACCTAAATTCAATGAATAATTTTTTTAGAAATGCATACTTTGGAACCTACTTAAAATACTAATAAAAGACTCTGTACTAAATGTAAGAAACAGAAATAACAGAAACAAACACAAATGATATGCACTTACTACAGACATCTACTATAACTTTGAAAAGGTAAGACAAATGCATATCATATAATTCCATAACATTTACAAAATAAACAAAGCCTTGAAAAGTTACAAAGCCAGTGAAACTCTGATATTAATCATATTATTTCTTTTTCCTTTTTTCCCTTATTTTAATATTTGGTGATTTTATATCATACACCCCATGAAACTCAGTTATCTGTCCTCTCAGATTCATACCCA
>PVIH01028622.1:0-14878 GCA_004025045.1 Sigmodon hispidus | reverse complement strand
TGGCCAGATGTCCACTCAGGAACCACATCAGTCAGGATTCACATTCTGACACAACATCTGCCCAGGTACGAAGTAGAGAACCACATCTGTCCAGATGCACAGTCAGGCTCCACATCTGGACAGATGTTTGAACAGATGCCACATCTGGCCAGATGTCCACTCAGGAACCACATCTGTTAGGTTTCTCATTCTGACACAACATCTGCCCAGGTACGAAGTAGAGAACCACATCTGTCCAATGTTGAACTAACTCAACCAAAGCCCCTAAGGGATTTAATAAATCAACTTTCTAAATCCATACAGAGATTATTCAATCAGTTCTGCTGGACCAAGAATTTTGATTAATACTGCTGTGTGTACTGATTTACTAGACAACAATAGTGTTCATAAAAATCTTTTTTTGCTCCATTTCTTTCTAAATATTGCACACATTCTAAGGGTTGTACTTTTTATTATTGTTAAATTCTCTAGAAATTAAAGTCTAGTTCAGAAAAAAAAATTGTGCTAAAACTTAGAATGAATTTGCTTATTTATATTTTGAATCAGCAAACCAATTTAGAAAAATGGATGTATAAATTTATGAAGGCCTGTCATTTGGGTAAAAGGGCCAGTGTAAAAAATACAACCTAACCCAGAAACCAAAACCAAAACTAACCCCAAAATTGTAGAAACACACTTTGGTCTGAAAACCAGAACTAAAGAAACACTTCCTAGAAAGATTCCTCTTTTTTAAAATATATACTTTTATTTTATGTGAACTGATGCTTTGCCTGCATGTATAAATGTGTAAGGATGTTAAATCTGGAAATTAAAGACAGTTGCAAGCTGCCATGTGGATGCTGGGTATTAAACTCAGGTACTCTGCAAAAACATTCAGTGCTCTCAACTGCAAAGGCATTTCTCCAGCCCCAAGAAACACTATCTTTTACCAACTAAGTACACAAACAACTAGTCCCTGAGCATAATTTTCAAACAATATAGAAGTTATTCAAGCTCAGGGATTGAAATCTGACCAATTTTAGCCCTAAAAATATTCTCCCCAGAATGTTCCTGCCCCTTAGAGCCCTATATCAATCAGGCCTGGTCCTGCCCAATTGACAGTTAACATTTTTCACCCTGGCAGAGGCAACCACTCTTTTGGATTCTTCTCTCCAAAATAAATTTATAAAATAAGTTTTGAGTGGAGACCTTTATTCACTGAAGCAATCAGAAACTGCCTAGGGTAATGGAGCAGAGAAACACTGGACACCTCTGCTGGGAAACTCCCATAAAGCACCAGACCAGACTAGTACATTTCTGCAGAGAAGCAGCACTCCCTTTGATCTGAAAATTTATTGGATGGAAAAAATTCTCCTAAGTGGATGACTCTTTTATGTATCTCTTAGCATTTACCTTGGTATCTTGCACCAGGTTTTAAATACTAATACCAAATATAGTTTGTGCTATTGAAGTCAACTTTCAAATTATAGAAGACTTGCCAGACATTCATTGTTTCAATTTGAGGAAAACAATTATAATCCTTCCCTATAACCAAGAAGTGGGTAAATTCTCATCCCCTTCAGTACATCCAGCCATTCATTAGACATCATTTACTGTTCATACAGAATGTGACACCATATGGCAGTATACTAGGAGTTGGGGCCTCTGAATGTTCTGATCAATCTAGTTTCATACTTACCTGAAAACTGAGAATTTCATCTACTACGGTGTCACTAAACACTACATTTCTTCAGGGAAATTGCTTGGTCTGTCCTCCCATGTTTGGATCTTCCCTGAAGGGTGCCACTCCATGAAGGTTAGGGTTAGGGTTAACACTCAAGCAGGTAATAGAGTAAAGAACTTCTTTTATCTATCCTAACCATGACCTATAAAAGATAGATCAATCTCCAGCTGATGTGTGCAAAGCTCCATAGCTGATGAAATTATGCAAATGAATGCTATAAAGACTAAAGCCTGGCTAGCTGTATTCAATTAATTGCAGTTTCTACTTGCTGGGTCCTTTTTGTCCCAGTGTTTGTTCTAAGTATAAGTTCATGAACCTATTGCTGCTATTTTCTTAAATTTTCATATTCTTCTGGGATTGTCAGACAGTAAAATTAAATGAAACTAATGTACATGTGGAAAAGTATAAACACACTATAGAAAATCACCCTCATACTGCATGGACTTTGAGGTCAACTGTAAAGAGAACCTGAGAAGCATAGTGAATTGAGATAAAAACATCTTCCAGGAAGATCTATAAAATGTCATTCAGGAAGGTTTACAGAACAAAATCAAGAAAGGTTCAAGCATGTGTATGACGTGATGTATGTAGCTTTGCTATGTCAGAAAAACATATTTTAGTGCAGACTGTATATGCTAGCTTTTTCAAAGTGACCTTTAAATAAACAGAGAATGCATTCTAGCATTTATCAGTGGAAAAAGGAATAAAACAGTATTTTGAGACGTGAAGAATTGGTACATGCCCAATAATTACAGAACCATATATGATGCATGTATCAAAATATTATAAAAACATTTTTATTAAGACTCTCTTCTTTTAGATGACCCTAGCTTTTGTGAAATTAATAAAAGTAGCCAACACAACCATGGAAGGGAATAATATATTATAGCAAGCTTTGGGAATTTTGTTGTCTTTCCCCATGCATATGCAATTGTGTTTACAGTTTTTATAAGTATAATATAATAGCATTATGTCTAAATATTGTATGTCTACTAACATAGAAGTGTGTTAAAGAGCATGCAAGATGTGTTTGAAGCCAAAATCACTGGCCCCTGAACCTAAAGCCCTGAGTTTCATTCTTAGAACCTACATAATAAAAGAGAAAAAACATTTCCTGAGAGTTGTCTTTTAACATCCATACTCACATGGCTTTAACAAAAGTGTGCATGCACAAGAAAAGAATAAATAGCAAATTAACATGAAAAAGTATGCTACATCTAAAAGGTTATTAATAATGATGAGTGTGGCATTTCATGCTTGGAACTGCTGTACTCAGAAGCCTAAAGCAACCTAGACTAGAGTTCCAAGACATCCTGGGTTACTTAACAAGACTTTGACTCAAGACAAAAGGTTGGGGAGCACTGATTGTCATACATCTGTTTATTTTGGTGAAATCAGAAAGCTGAGGCCATAAGAGGCTGAGGCTGAGGTCAATATGTGCTACAAAGAAAACTTGCCTTAAATAAAAAACTACTGGTTTTAATTAAAATGATTGTCAAAATAAAAATTATAGAGCATTATGTGTCAGCATTTTTAGGGATGGGTAAAACATAGTAAAAATCTGATTACCAGAAGACTATATAAACTACACATATATAACTTATACATGAGAACCACAAATTACTATTAAGACAACATATTAGGGACTTGAGATTTATCTCTAGTTATTAGACTCCTTACCATGCCAAAAATAACATGTTACTTACAACACATGTAACAGATGTGGTAGAGGTGCAAACTTGTAATCCCTGAACTTCTTGATATATAGAAAAACAATCAGAAGCTCAAGAATTCAAATGTGGTCAAGATGAGCATAAGCTACATAAGAGCCTATCTCAAAAAATCAACAATAGCAATAATGTAAAACAGAAAAAATATCAAACATATTTTCCATCTTGAGGCAAAAACTGAGAAACTGAAACAAAAGCACAGCAAATAACAGCACTAATTACTTTTCTAGGGAACCTAGGTTTGATTTTCACCATCTACATAGGAACTCACAACCATTTTTAATTCTATTTGCAGAGAGTCTGACATCCAATTCTGGCCTCCATAGGTAACAGGATATATGCATAGGTAAAGTGAAATCATAAAAGCTACTAACTTTTATTAGGAAATATGAGAAAAGTATGTGAATCAGAAATAGTTACATAATATTTTAGGCTTTAAACACAAAAAGGAAATAGTATAAAAAACTCACCAGGACTTTATTTAGCTAAATTATAGCCAGCAAAATCTCTTGGATTCTGGATATGTTCTTGCTCCCCTTATTCTGAACCCAGGGCTCCTATATTCACAGAAAACTCCAAACAGATCTTATGTCAAGCTGGCTAAGCAGGTCTAGTGTAATGACACAGCTAGACACTAAGTGTCCCTTATATAAGACATCCTGTTTCAGTAGCCAGAAGAACATATTTTTGGAATACAAAAATTTAATTTTTTAATTTGTATGTATCTGGACCCTCCTGGCACACAGTTATTATTTTAAAAAATATTGTCTTCACAGAAACACCAATGATATCTCCGTACTTTCATAAAAATGTTAATGTATCATGAAGTTAAGCAATCTAAAATCAAATATCCTCACTTCTAACTGAAGAAAAGGAAATTTCAGTATAAATGACTGAATGCTTGTAAGCAAGACAGAAATTTGTAGGCAGATTTTCTATTTGCTGCAATATATAAACATTTACTTAGACATATTATGAAGAAAATAACTGAAATATAAAGGATGAAATTACAAAGCATACACAAATAAACCCACCTCTTGGAAGGTAGCAGGATAGTCTATGCTACCAAGGGTGAGATAACCTGCTATACATAGATTAAGTTCAGGAAAATTAGTCAACAAAACTAATTCAAATACATCATTAATTCATTATTTAACTTCTTTAAAAAGGCAAATATATTGTGCTAAAAATTTTTTTGACTTTGTAACTAAAACAAGACATGTTCTTACATACAATCTCAATACTATTCATAGAAAAGTTTGAGTCCCATTCAATGATAGAATATATAAAACAAAAAAGCTTAAAAACTAAGAAATAAGGCCACCTAAAACACATTTTATTCTACCTTGAGAAAACACACAGATAAAATAAAAACTAATATGAAGGATTTATTAAGTGAAGGGTTTGATCTATTTATTAAATTTATACAAAAAGAAAACAATTTTCAAATCCCAGAGTATTTCTTTTTTTCCTTTTTTAAAGATTTGTTTATTTATTATATGTACAGTGTTCTGCCTGCACATCAGACAATGGAACCAAATCTCATATAGAGAGTTGTGAGCCACAATATGGTTGCTGAGAATTGAACTGTGAACCACTGGCAGAACAGCCAGTGCTGACACATCTCTCCAGCCCATCAAATAATTATTTGTTAAGAAGGGAGCTACTCAGTTCTAGAGCAACTGCCTGGTATCAGAACTGCCTGGGTTTCATTCCAAGACAAAACTCTCTGGGTTAATGGGGAATTTAACATATGCAAATAATTGTAATTCTAAAGACAAATGAACTTTTCAAAAGAAAGGTTGAGTAACGATGATTTAAAATTTATTTATATAGAAATGGGGCAAAGAGAAAAAACTCAAATATAAACTACTCATACGTGTATTAAAAACAAAATTATTCTTAAACTCTGAAGAAATTTCTATTTAGTATGAAAGATCCCAGGATTTTCACATTTTACATGTTTATTTCAAAATCTGGCCAGTGGCTTGTGTGGAACTAAGCATTTCAAGGCATGGTCATTTTAGGTGAATATAAAATTCAAAGCCAACTTTGCCTACTAAAGACCAGGACACAAAATAAAAAAAAAAAGTTTGGTGCAAAATTTTTAGCCTACGTATGTTATTTTACTTTACCAAATTAAAACCAACATTGGCAATAAGTGGACATATAAAAAAAATTTCTCTGGGTATGCAATCATATAATTTAATCCCAGCACTCTGGAGTCAGAAATAAGCAGACCTCTGAGCTTCAAGCTAGGATGTTCTATTCAGCAATGCAGACCCACAAGGAACACATATTGAAACTCATTCATAGAACCTAAAACAAAGGTCAGGCATACTGGTATAAGCCTTTATTCCTAGCACTTGGTAGTCAGAGGCAGGAGGATCTGTCTTTGATTTCAAGATCAGTCTGGTGAACATGCAAATTACAGGCCAATTGATTACATAAAAAGAATGTGTCAATAAACACAAATCGAACCAAAGCAAGGTCTATTTTTATTATATCAAAATATTAAGTTTTTTATTAGTTAAGCCTAAAAATTGTTTAAATAGGTTAAACCCCAACCATCACACTTGTTTTTATAATTTTTATTTATGATTTTTCAATTTTACATACCAACCACACAATACACACCCCCTACTAGCACTCCCTTCTACTTCAACTCAACCCTACCCCATTAACTCTTCTCATATGGACTCAGAAAAGGCTGACATGTCAAGTTGAGTCAGGACAAGCGCATTCATCCACCACTGCATAAAGACTGAGCAAGGTATCCTTTCATATAGAATGGCCTCCAAAAGTTTAATTCATGCACTAGGAATATATCCTGGTTCCACTACCAGGAAAATTACAATTTTCACCAGCCACCATACAACTGTCACCCACTTTTAGAGGACTTAGTCCAGTCCCACATTTCCATTCCACAGTTCTCAGTACAAAGTCCCTGAGATCTCACTTGTTTAAGTCGACTATCTCAGTGGGTTTTTCCATTTTTTATCATCTATTACATATATAATTCTTTCTGTATTTTCAGTAGCCTAAATCCAAAGCTCTCAGCATGGTGATTAGTTGTGAATTTCTGCATCTGTATTTATAATTTTCAGTTCCATACTTATATGGTACAAATAAAGAATCAGAATTGGGGCTGGAGAGATGGCTCAGCGGTTAAGAGCACTGTCTGCTCTTCCAGAGGACCTGGGTTCAATTCCCAGCACCCACATGGCAGCTAACAGCTGTCTGTAGTTCCAGTTCCAGGCAAACACCAAGGAAAATAAATAAATAAATAAATAAATAAAGTTTAAAAAAAAAAAAGAATCAGAATTATTCTAAGGATATAGTAGAAAATGCAAAAGTGGTTATGCATTTTCTCATATTGATCAAATACTTTCAAGTATTATACTTTGCAAATATTTCTTTAATGGCTACCAAATCTAGATCTATAGTCAGAACGTCTCAGAACATATTGTTATGTCATATAAATAAAAAAATTACAAATTCAAGAAAAAAATCATTTCTAGGTAAATTTATTCAACATAGACCCTAAGAGTCCTTAAAATGTTAATACCATTTTTAAAAGAGGTTGCATATGTATGTGTGTGTGCCTTTTTGAGTATTTATGTGTGTGTGTGTCTGTGTTTGTGTGGGTTTGGGGCTTTGTGTGATATGTATCTAGTTTAGTTTTTGTGTATGTTTGTATATGTCTTTTTGTCTGTGACTATTTGAATGTATTGTTTTATGTTTGCATGTCTTTGTGTCTGAATAGTGTATAAATATTTGTGTGACATATATGTATATACATGTATGTTGTCTGTGTATTTCTGTATGATAGTGTGAGAAAGACGTGTATATGTGATGTGTGTCTTGTTGATAGTGTGAGTGCACTTATACATGCTAGTATATAAAGTCATAAATAGTGGTCATAGAAAATCTTTCAGGACTTGGATCTTTCTACCATGGGTTTCCATGAACAAGCTTGTACATCAATGTGCTTTGACATAATGTGTCACTCATGATCTCCTCATTAGTACATATGAATAACTTTCACCTAAACTCAGTGTAAATATACTTTCATATTCAATTTCCTTCCAAACATAGAAGTACTAAGTCAGGTTTACTATTGAAGTTAGGTGAACTTCATGAGTGGAGAGATTTTAGTGCTTAAAAATATTTTATATGAAGCAAATTTGGCTATAATTACTCAAGTTCACTATATTTATTAGTCTGTGGAGTTATTAGTACCATTTTAAAACATGTCCAGTGCTTAACATTAGATAGATGCTTTTGGCATAGAACAAAATTAGCAACTTATGATACATAAATATTAAAATATTATCCATTAGTATAGGCAAGTGAAGAATAAGCCTTAAACTAAACTCAGAAAATTCAACAGCTTTTGCCTCATAAATGCTGGGGATAAAGATACGCACAAATAACAAGCAAAGAAAAGTTGGTATTACCTCAGATAATACAGATTAAATATGGTTCTTTGATTTCAAATCTAGTAAAAATTTCACATAGGTATACTCAACTCTGAGTTTTTGTTAATTACAAAGATAGTTGGTTTAACTTCCAAGAATGGCCATCAAATCCAACATGAATAAAGAAAGAAGAATAATTTCTTACATGAATTAGGAAGTAAAGTATGGGATTTATTTCTAGAACAATGATATTTTTATAAGCAAAAGAAGCATGTGAATTCTACTTAGGAAGTCTGGAAATGTTTATACAGTATATTTTCTATTTCTAAGCAATCTACATTAAGAAATCATTTCTGGGGGCTGGAGAGATGGCTCAGAGGTTAAGAGCACTGACTGTTCTTCCAGAGGACCTGAGTTCAATTCCCAGCAAAACCACATGGTGGCTCACAACCATCTATGATGAGGTCTGGTGCCCTCTTCTGTAAAACTGTATGCATAATAAATAAATAAATCTTTTAAAAAAAAAAAAAGAAAAAGAAATCATTTCTGAACATTATCATAATGTAAAATAAGAGACATTTAGGGGTATTCTTACTCAAAATTATACAGAAAAATATATAAATTATAAAGATAATAGAAATAAATTTGGTGCATATTTATTCTAAACTAAAATGACTTAGTTGAAAATCAGGTAAATGACACAGTGATAAAGATTGCTTTGGAGCCTGTATGAGTTGATGTTCAACCTAAAATTAACTGTTCTGAAGTTAGAATTTTCAAAGATACAGTGATAGATAACACAAATACAGAAATTTTTTCACAATAGATTTTTTTAACAGCACTATTATTGTGCTCACAGAACAGTTATGAAGAGCCCTATTACTCTTAGAATAAAGCTGCCTTAGCCTTTAAGCAGGCTAACTCAGAGAAAGCACATTTTTGCTACCATGCAAGGCCAGAAAGACTTTAACTAGCCCTGACTTGTGGTCTGTCTAAGGACTGTAAGAATTTCATTATATCCTTTTCCTAAATTAAAAGTAAATAGTCAAATGATGTTTCTCTATATGTGTTTGTGTACAATAAATACAGAGCCTAGAAAAAGACAGGAGATAACTGGTACTGGCATTACAACAAATGGGAATGTGCATTCTGGGAATGAAAACTGAGTTCTCTACAAAAGCATGCAGTCCCCTTAATTGCTGAACCATCTGTGTAGCCCTTCTTTTAGTTAAAATTTACTTAAATCAATTGAAAATTATAAATATAATTTTTTTATCTCTTTATTCCATTTCATCCCGAATCCCTACCAACTTCTACCATGTTAAATATATATCTGATATACATAAATACAATCTGATGTTCTGATGTGTCCACTCTTGATGGTGTACATACATGAATAATTGGCTGACCACATTATGATGAATAAACAACATCCCATCCTGAGGCCTATTCATTTAAATAAAAGATAATTTCACTTTGGAATCATCATCACATGTCTGGTGTTGACAAGCATGCTTTAAACAGGAAACATAATCAAGAACAGAAAATTTAGAGTGGAAATTATGTTACCTGGTAAGAGCAAAGAATATTCTGTCAGAGCATATCATTTCCATTCCTCGTACATATAGAAGCTCACTAATAAATTTAGTCCTAGGATTAGTAGGATTAGTAGCACAGACCCCATGTCCTAGTTCCTTGGTCACCATAATAAGAGGAGACTTGGACCATCAACATCATATTTCCAGAGGCAGAAAGATCACATTAAGGTTTAAAGCCTGTGCTATATAATCAACACACACACACACACACACACACACACACACACACATACACAGAAAAAAACTGAATAACATAAATAGAAACATTAGAGAATTAGGACAATACAATACCTTCTAATGTTATTTCAATAGCCTGCCCATAGAACTGTGTTCTCACATAAGTATGGCTAAGTATGAGCACATGCCATTAAGTCCTATCATTAAACTAAACAGTTGACAGAGCCAACAACTTTTTATGTAAGCTGAGATTTTGTTCATGAGCTGGGTGTTATCAGAACCAAAATTCATTAAAAAAAAAAAACATTAACAGCATCAAACTCTCATAAAATTGACATGACACGCAAGAGATCAGGCCCCAGCAGGGCCTGAAGGCACAATGAAGCTACATGAAAAAGTTGTCCAAAAGCCTATGGTTTCTAATTCTGTTAAATGCCTTCTTCTGCCAATACCTCATGTGGTATTTCCTACTATTAGTTGGCTAATGAAAAAAATACTAGGTAAGCCAGTACTATCACTTTGACACACAAGCCTGGCCTCTTAGGCAGCATAGATGTGATAATTATCTATGTCCTTGGGGAACCAGTATTTTGGACATGGCTAGGGATCTAGTTTAAGATTGGAAAGCACATACACAATGCCACATCTCTTTTATGCTCTTGGATGGAGTACCTGACCTGCGGAGTGAAGCCTCAGGGAACCAGTCTAGCCTTTCCAGAAACCATAATACTGCTTACTACCAATTGTATCAATTATTGCTTTCTTCAAACATTTTAATAAAAAAATCTTTATTTATCTTGGTGTGATTATTCTTATTATTATAGGATTAGGAAATGGTATGTTGCATCTATCCAAACTGACAGAAAAAACAACAGATAGGTAGATAGATAGATAGATAGATAGATAGATAGATAGATAGATAGATAGGCAGATACATAAACAGATAGACAGATATACAGAGAAGAGGAAGAGTGGAAGAGGAGAAAGAGCAGCAAAGAGAGAGTTTCATTACATTAATTCTGTGGATCTAGAAAACACTGACTACTACACTGAGATTTGTAGTCAATTATAATTCTATAGCTTAAAATTCTAATTTTTTTATTTAAATTCCAACTACACATCTGAAAGACTTAATGCAAATCCCTCAGTACATTATATGCATTTGGAGAAACTAACCTTTGCTAATGTATAAAGATAAGGAATATGAGAAAGAGTAAAACATAATGATCAATGTAATTTCTCATAAAAAATTTATAAAACCATATGAGCCATTAAATACACTGCAAAAGTTGGTTATTTGTGTTGATCAAGTTGATAAATACTTGCAACTTAGTTGAAAGTTACTTATATATTTGTTTATTCTTGTCACCATTAATTCTTCAAACCTACTAAAATTTAAAAATTAGATAAATTAATATTTAAAAGAAAAACACCCTATGGGGCTGGAGAGATGGCTCAGAGGTTAAGAGCACTGACTGCTCTTCCAGAGGTCCTGAGTTCAATTCCCAGCAACCACATGGTGGCTCAAAACCATCTATAATGAGATCTGGTACCCTCTTCTGTACACTGTATACATAATAAATAAATAAATATTAAAAAAAGAAAAACACCCTTATCAAAACTCCAATTATCAATGAAGGTGAATGTAAACTTTCTGGAGTTTTAAATCTGTCATTTAAATCTGTAGTTATACACTGAATGATGAGATTCAAGAGATGACCCAACACTTAAAAGCACTGACTTTTCTTCCAGAAGACAGGTTCAATTCTCAGCACCCAAATGGTGGCTCTTAACTGTCTGTATCTACTGTTCTAGAAGACCTGAAACCCTCACACAATCATTTATGCAGGTAAAACACCAATGCAAATAAAGATAAAAATACATAAATTTAAAGTACTGAGTGAAATTTGACAACTATTTCTAAACGGAAATATCTAACTCTAGTATCACCTTGACTTAATGATTTTCCCAGAGATATGGATCTATTTTTTAGTTGTTAAACCTGAAGAGACAAAATTGGAATGCTATCAGTTTAAAAGTATGGTTACTAATCAAGAAAACTTTCTTTTTTTTATGTCACTTGAAGCTGTTATTATGTGGTATACATTAGCAAACTAAAATATAGTACACATACAAACACCAAAAAATAAAATGATAATAATAAAAATATACAAAACTAAGAATTAAAAATTCTCCATATGATGACTGCAATAAAGTCGAATTTAAAAGAAATATTATGTATATATAAACAGTACGTATTTATATATACATATTTCTTTTTTTTCTTGTAAATTCTTTTTTTTTCTTCTTTATTTTGTATTTATCAAAAAAACAGTAAAAAGAATTTAAAAATGCCAAAGAGTTAACAATAACTATACAGAGGATAATAATCATAAGCATGGCTTATCAAGGGTGGAAACGCAAATAAGATTACTACACATATATTTTCTTTGTGTTCAGCTTTCCCTCTGAATTCTTTTTTTTTCCATCCCTGTATATCCTTATTCAAGGTCTCTTCCCCCTCCCACCAAATCTGATCATTTTTCTTCTCTGCAACTCCCCATCCCCTCCCTGGGCAGGGAGCAGACAGTCCTATGGTCACACTAGCCCAATAATGCTTGGATCAGTCTTCACTCCCGGCCAAATCCAGTTTTTTCCCTCCTCCCTCAAGAGTGAGTCAGGTGTTCCTATAGATGGACTGGGGTTTGAAGGGTAAGTCCAGGGTGTTTCTGATCCCAAGCTGTTCAGTGGTTGTGGTTTGCTGCTTGGGCATGTTTGGCTTTTTTTCCCGTTTGTTTGTTTAGAGACCACTAGTGAGTGAGTACATCCCCTGCTTATCTCTCTGAGTTTGTGATACTTCGCTCAGGAGAATAGTCTCCAAATCCATCCATTTGCCTGTGAATTTTAGGATATCATTTTATCTTACTGCTGAGTCAAGTAAACTTTCAGAAAGCAATATGGACAAAAAAAATTTTAGTTTTTCTAAAAGTGAATGTATTAATAAAAAATTTCTATCACTTTACCATGAATATGTTAAGTAATTCAGAATTCTTCAACATACAATCTCTACAAAACTCTATCACATAAAAAGGATGTTATTTAATGAGCATTGACGCTCATTTGCTTTTGTTTTATGTCTGAAATATTTGCTACTTTAGAAATTTTTGTGTGTGCTTAAATTGGTAGGTTTTGTTCTCTTAAAAGTACTGTTACCCAGCTCCAAAATAAAAACAAATACACTTATTTTTTTTATTATTAGTGCCCAACATTAGGACACCTTATTTCAGGCCACAATTTGTAACTTAAATTACATATTTTTTAAAAAAAAAAAACTTTATTTATTTATTTATTTATTTATTTATTTATTTATTTATTTATTTATTTGCCTTGGTGTTTTGCCTGGAACTAGAACTACAGACAGTTGTTAGTTGCCATGTGGGTGCTGGGAATCAAACCCGGGTCCTCTGGAAGAGCAGATGGTGCTCCTAACCACTGAGCCATCTCTCCAGCCCCAAATTACATATTTTATATAGGGGAAATGTAACAGACCTTGTGTGCCTCAGAGCAGCTTGACCACACAACTGCCCTGACAGGCTTAATGAAAGACAGACAGAAATTAGACTCTCACTGGCAGAATCTGATACCAGGAAGGGTTCAGAAAGTCTGTAAGTAGCAAACACAATTCAGGGAGGAGCCAGCATCTAAAGGATAATACCTGACATTCCAATCATTCTCTTCCTGGTAAAGGAACAGATAGTCTCCAGGTAGACGTGATCATCAGCTGATATAGGGGAACAACAATTGCTAAATATTAAAACATCACTAGAGTTCAATGCATTTAATGAATTCATAGCAGGTGCCCCTAACCTGAACTTGGACCAATCCCAGAACTGTAACCCAGAAGCTCTGAAGCCCCTAGAGCTTCCCCCAATAAAAACCCTTGCCTCATGTTGTTCATGGTTGCTCCTACTTCAGGGTTGTGTCAGACAGAGTAAACCAAGCTAACATATCACTGAAAAGAGATTCTTTGCTGTTGCACATATCTATAATCCTAGCATCTGGAAGGTAGACAGATCAACCCTAATATGAGATGAGCATGATCTACATAGCTGAATTTCAGGAATCTGCCCAGCAAAACAAACTGAAATACATCAATTAATTACAAATGTAAATGTCAGTATAATTTACATTTCTAGGTTTTATAGCAGAAAGATACCTCTTTCTACAAAGTCTCAATACTATCCACAAAACATCTTGAATCTTATTTAAAAATAGAATACCTAAAACAAAAAGACCCTTAAAAACTAAGAAAGGAAGTCTTCAAATAGCCCCATTATCTTACTGTGTGAAACCCACAGATAAATTAAACATTAATACAAAAGAATTATAAAAGAAAGGGCTTGATCTATGTACTCAAATCAATGAAAAATATTTTAAAATGGCAAATAAGTATTTCTGAGAATGGAAGCAACTTAATGGTAGAGAAACAGCATAGCAGGAGCTGTACATGAATTTTACTTCAAGATGAAACTTACCTAGAATGATGGGGACACTAAAATAGGCAAAAATTATAAATCTAAAAGCAAATAAGCTTTTTTTAAAAAAAAATCTGAGTAATAATGATATTTTAGATCTAATTTGAGAATAAGGAGTCCAAAAGTTACAAAAAGAAATAAATAAAAAATCACACAAATTTAAATGAAAACTATCTGACAGAGCTATAATTTTTTCAAGAATAAAACAAGAATTTTATGGCCCACTAGTCCTTAAGAATGCCTTTGATTCTGTAATACCTCGATGAGTAGTTTGTTAATGTCCCCTGTTTGATATAGATTTGTGCCTAATGGCAGGGTGTAAATTGGGAGTACTTTGTAGTGGTTTGGAGACAAATAGCTAAACAATCTTGTGTAAATCCTATTGAAGGACCCTGGGTTCTAGGGCTTGACCCAGGCAT
Source organism: Sigmodon hispidus (assembly GCA_004025045.1). NCBI lineage: Eukaryota > Metazoa > Chordata > Mammalia > Rodentia > Cricetidae > Sigmodon > Sigmodon hispidus. The sequence goes on along the minus strand of PVIH01028622.1, from coordinate 275 downwards.
TCAGTTCAGGTATCCAGCAGAGCACTCCCCCCCCCCATGAGAGCAAGGAACTAAAGTCTAAAAGTCTGTTCCAGGAAACAGAGTGACCCAGCCCAGATAGCTGTAATCAACTCAGATAAGACATAATGGGGGGCTGGAGAGATGGCTCAGCGGTTAAGAGCACCGTCTGCTCTTCCAGAGGACCCGGGTTCGATTCCCAGCACCCACATGGCAGCTAACAACTGTCTGTAGTTCCAGTTCCAGGCAAACACCAAGGCAAAATAAATAAATAATAA
>PVIH01028621.1:0-14877 GCA_004025045.1 Sigmodon hispidus | reverse complement strand
TGCAGGATGAGGGATAGGAACTGCCGAAGCCTGCCTAGCCAGGATAAGACAGTCCTACCAAAAATACCCTGCTTCTATGGAGACTTGTCAGATATCATAGGCCAGTAGCCACAAGGATGGATGCTCCCATTACACAGAGAAGTGGTGGATGACTGTCCAGGTAGTTAACTGTCGTTGTCTTCTCCTATATTCTGGAAGTGACTTCATGCTTCCAACTTTAGGTATATATTTTCCTTCTCAGGTCTTGACAGTGTTGAAGATTAGATAGTTGAGGTTGTTATTACTTCACATTCCAGCAAAGACACTCAAGTCTTAGAACTCTATTATTTAGGATAAATAGCCTTAAAACAATCCCTGTACTTTTTTTTTGTATCAACATTTTAGATATTAAATTGCACTTTGTAGTTGTTTGCTAGCGGTAGTTTGACCTCACTTATGTTAGTTCCTTCCTCTTTCCCACACACTGTCTTATGGTAATCCCTGTAGTATGTAGTTTTATACCTAGTTTAGAACCTTCCTATTTAGACAAAATGGGGAGATGTAGCGGGAATCCCGGCGGCATAAGGAGAGGTGGCCCTTCCAGCCCAGCGCGCGCGGCAGCGGAAGGAGAGGCGGTGATTCCGGTCCCAGCGTGCGGCGGCTCTGTACGGCAGTGGCTTCGGCACGTTGCTCGTGATTCTAACAAAATAAATCTTATTTAAAACATATCTATTGGTGGCGGGTTTCTTCGGCGATAAATCCTGGGTTAGTTTTACAGTATAAGTTATCAAGTAATATGCCTCATCCATAGCCTAAACTATTTATAAAAAAATAAGCCTTTGCATGTTTATTTGGGACTAGATGGCTATGGGAATAGCTGGGTGAAAAAGAAAAAAATTTGACAATAATATTCTAAGCGTATAAGTGTGTCATATAAGAAAAAAGATTGATTGAATCTGGAGTAGTCATTATGAGCATTGTAATTTGGTTAAAGAGACATAAAATCAAATTGTATATATTGTTGCACATGAAAATGAACACACACTACCATATGCCCCACAAGAGTTTATTCAAAAAAGTTTCATAGTTTCTATGAGAGAAGGAAGTGTAGAAGAAAATAAAGACCTGTTATCAGGTGGTGTTTCCTTTTAAGAGAGCAGGTTGACATAAATTCACATACCCATACCTGGAGGTGTTGGCTCTGCATGATATGTTCTGCCAGTGCCATGTTGGCTTTAGCATGTGGCTGCTACATGCCAGGAATTTTAATTTAACCCAGTACCATGTTGGGTTAGGGTTAGGGTTAGACTACATAGCTATTACATGCCAGTAATTATTACATACATGATCTGGATCTTTCCCAGGTCCACAGTATTTTTTTACCAAGTAAAATAAGTCTTTAAAAATTAACAACAAGGGAGCTGGAGAGATGGCTCAGAGGTTAGGAGCACTGACTGATCTTCCAGAGGACCTGAGTTCAATTCCCAGCAACCACATGGTGGCTCACAACCATCCGTAATGACATTTGGTACCCTAACCCTAATCATTTATGATGACATCTGGTACGCTCTTCTGTACACTGTATACATAATAAATCCTTAAAAAAATTGACAACAAAATAAACATAAATGAATAAATGAAGCAAACAAATGATTCATGGGAACTAAGTGAATTAATATTAAGATGATGTATATGACAAAGTAGCATAAGTTAAATACAATTAAAATAACATTCTCAATAATAAATTACAGAATTCCTAATTTTTATACTAAATTCTAAAGTTGAAACACACAAAACATTCAGAAAGATTATAAGAAATAATGTACATATTGACACCATGAGAATTCTATATTTACTACATAGCTACAACAATCAAAAATCTGTATATTTTTAAAAAATAAAATAAAAACTGTTAAAAATAAAAGCAGAAAAATATAGTCAACTTTTAAGACAAAGAACAAAGGAAATTTAACTATAAAAAGTGTGATTTTAACACAGGTTACCATACTTATAATTCTATTTGTATTGATATTAACACAGATTTAACCACTTCTACAAAATTAACTAAATGTAACCAATAAACTAATTTTTCAGTTCTTTCAGCTCCTGACATTGACTTTAAAAAGAGAGACCCGCAGACCTAGAGCTTGCTTGGAAAATGAAGGTACTCTCATGCTGGGAATCTACAAACTGTCATGACATCTTCTTATTTCAGGAAAACCAAGACTAGACTCACTGATGCCCAGTGATCAACCATTGCTGAAAATGATTTAATGTTTGTTTCCTAACACATAGGTTACTACATACAATGTGGGACCTACATTATCTACCAAAATGCATGCAGAACTGAAATATCTCTAATTCAAAACCATGATTTTTTCTCTGGAACTGAACATTCCTGTATCAGATAAAAGCTGCTTTTAGAAAATTTAAAATATTCTAATTAGTTATTGCCAAAGGATTGGTAAACAAAGTTCTGAACTTCTAAAAATTAGACTATCAGATATTCAATCTCTAGTTCTACTAAAAGCAATGTATGTGTGTACACACTATATATATATATATATATATATATATATATATATATATATTACTATTATCAGAGCTTCTCATTGCCAGGATGGCATACTTTACCCCTTTTCCACAGAATCTGTACTTAGAATGTCTCAGAAGAAGAAGAACCCTGCCAAGGTCATCACATGGGACACCAGAATGACAGGCTAGCTCATGTTCTATCCTAGTCACAGCAGTTCTGACAGATCAGCAGAAATTATCCTCCAAACTCTGGTTCACTGGTCTCCACACTTACTGTGACATGGCTTGTGGTCTCCTTTACAGTTTCATGAGCAGAGCCAGAGAAGAGAAATCCTCAAAAGAACCTGGAAGCTACATAACATTGGTATTTCTATTTGCTAAGCCTTCTAAGAGTACTACATTAGCTAAGGGAACTTGGTCTTAAGACAGTAGCAACTCCCCTAGTGGAAGATTAGAGAGGAAATTACACTGAGAGCAAAGTCCTTCCCAGCTCTTCCTTTCCCATCCTAGAGACAGAAATGACATTGATATGGAAAATTTTTATTTTAGTAGAAATTCTTCCAGTCTTCCAGAGCATTTTCCTACTTCTCTTCCAATACATACAGTTCTTTGTGTATAAATTCTAATACAAACTCATTATCCAGTGCAACCAATCTTTTACTTCATTACTGGAAACTTTTTTGTCCAAACAGGTTATATTAACAGATAAAATGCTATTACTGTATAACTGTTTTTAGAAAAGTACAGGCCATTAATTATAAAACAATGAGTAGTCAATAGTGGGGCTTATAGACAGGAGAAACCATGAGAGCTTGGTAAAATCATAAACTCAAAAAATTATTTGAAAAATAGAATTTATTCCCATATGTTCTAGGGTATATGAGAGTAAACAAAAGATTGCTCACAGCTTTTTAGAAGCTATACATCTTTTTTTTATTATTATGAATAAAGTCACATTTTCTCTCTGTGCTTATTCTTATTCAAGGTCCCTTTCCCGTCCTACCCCCTCAGGTCTCTGTCTCTTGTCCACATCTCCCCATCTTTTCTGCAGCATGAGCACTGGCTGAAATTGTAGACCCTCTTATCTTGCTGCATTTCATACACATTCTTTCTTTTTTCTCTTGGACATAATGTAGCAAGCTAGCCTTTACAACTCACCATACTATGTGGGGAGGGTTGAGTCTAGTAAGTTTTTTAATTCAACTTGCTTGTTTTCTGGGTGTCCTGATTTTACTTACACATTTTAGTTCTTTACTTTTATTTTGTGTTTCTTTGCTTTGGATATGCTTTGTACTTGCATTCAAAATTTGTAAATTCCTGAAAATAATCTAATGAGACTTTCCAAAGTGCCACTGTGGGGCCCAGAGCAATTTAACCACACAACTGCCATGACAGACTTAATGAAATTCAGATAACAAGCAGGCTCTTGCTGGAAACGCCTCATAGTACCAGAAAGATCCTAACATCAGACACCACTCAGAGATAAAAGAGCACATAAGCAAAAATACCTAGCATTCCAAAAGTTCTCTTCCTTGTAAAACAGACAGGTCAACACCAGGTAAAGCTGCTAATCCACTGAAATAAGGAAAATATTTCTGCTAAATGTTGAAACATTTCTAGAATTCAAAGCAGCCAATGAATTTATACTGTTATCCCTAGCCCATGTCTGGAACAATCTCAGGACTGTAACTTCAAAGCACTGAAGCCTCTAGGTCCCTTCCCCAATAAAAATCTTATGATGTCCAGGATCACCCTTATTTCAGACAACAGTGATCTAGGCTAGCTTGTCAATATGAAAACTCTTTGCCATTGCATCAAAATGTTCTCTTGATCAATTTTTGTGGGTGGTCCTGGACTCTGGACAAAACATGACATGCTTGGAAACTGAGAGAAGTCTATTTTGGATGATTTGGATTTCATTTGAAAGTTGATACTTCAGTTTTGTTATTGTCTCCAGAGGTTAGAAAATCTGTTTTGTTTGGAGTCTTAAGTGTTAGGATTCTGTCCTTTTCCTGATTCATGGGGTTGACTGACAGTATGGAACAGATGAGAAGTACTTATACTTTCATTGCTTCCTAGCTCTCTGAGCTGGAGCACAGGAAGTGGTGGAGGGTGGATCTAGACTTCATGGATAGTAGTCCCAGATGGACCAACTGGCTGGGAGCTAAGGCAGGCTCTGAGCTCTGTCTGATCCAGACATGACAAGTTTAAGATCTAGTCCTCTTAAAATGATCTTCAGGGTAAAAATATGTGGTCTTGAACAGCCAGGTATAGGCAGGGTCCTCTTAGAGCTTAGAGTGTGCTTGACCCAGGGTGTAAATGGAATTCAGGCCTAGTGAAGAACTGACTGTGAGACTCACAGCTACAGAACAGATGACAGGGATTCTCTATTAAATGATACTTCCAGTCTGCCTCTTTGGTACACTGGATACAGGAAAGGGTAAAATGGGACTGCAGGACACCAGATATGCTGGGTTCAAAACTCAGGCAGGTAATGACATCTACTCACCCACCAGGGTCCTTGCTTGAGGTTCTTGCCAGATCCAGGAAGTTACTTTCTATCTGCAGTTGGGCCTGCTGTGGGAGGTGATGGCACTTCCCCCAACCAGTGCCCTTGCTGATGTCACTATCTTAACTCCTTTCAGTCTTGAAACTGCTTTAAAAACAGACTGTTTCCATAGGGAAAATATATAATTTTTTTGTCATTTAGATTCAATAATTTCTGGATATCTTTTATCATTTGGAGAGGTGTGTTACAAACAATCATTGGTTACAATATAAAATTCTAATGGTAATTTTAAATATTTCATGTTGGTATTGTGCTGCTGCTAAGTTTGCTTCCAGTTTCTTTAACTTTTATTTGTAGAGGTTGTCATCAGAATGTGCTATCATTATTAAGGTTGGATCTTATACTTTTTTTTAAATTTTGTGGGTATTTTTAAAACAGGATTTACCTGCATAGCCCTGGAATGCATTCTGTAAACTAGACTGGACTCAAAATTTCAAAATTCAACTGTTTATGCCTCCTGAGTATGGGAATTAAAGGTGTACATAGCCATAAAGAAGATAAAGCTGGATATCACTTCAAATGATCCAGATAAAAGATGGGGCTTTAATTTCAAAATGTATACAAAAAAGTCCTCAAATTTTGGGGTTATACTTTATTCAAGAGTCAGTCAGTTTGACTACCAAGAATGACCATCACAACAACTATGATAGGAGAAAGTAGAAAAATTTTTTACACAGATGAGTAAGTTAAAGTATGAAAATAATTTTCCAATTTATATTTTCTTAAACAATGAAAGCATGCAGATTTTACTGAGAAAGTAGGGACAGTTTAAAGTTTTTATAATCGTAAGCAGGATAGGTTTAAAAAAATCTATTTATGAATATAATCGCAATGTAAAAGCAGAGACATTTAGGGAAATTCTTGCATCTTAGCTAGGCAGAAACATACATAAATTGTAAATATGAAGGAAAGAAATATTGTTGGTCTTTTTACCTTATACCACAAGATCATAGTAGAAAATATGGTCAATGGTATGGTGAAGCAGATGATTTTGGAGCCAATGAAACCTCTAAGTCATGACTTCAATCTAAAAGATAAATGTACTCATGACACAATTCTCATAGATACAAATAATAAATTTCCCAGGGGTATGTTTGCATGGTATGTTTTGTGGTTTGTTCTACTTGTATTTGTATTGATATATTTTATATTTAATTAAAACAGCTTAGAATCTCAGAAGACAGATTCAAACATAGTCAAGTCAGAAGAATCAAAGAGTAGAAATTTATGCCTTTAATCCCAGCATAGGAAAGATCAACTGGTTACCTATGCTTTTAATCCCATAACTCAGGGACAGAGATCTTTCTGTGTTTCTGTGAGTTTCAGGCTGTATTACCAAACAGTAGTAGCTCTTGTCTTAAATGCCAAGTCTAGATTTATGATGCAAAGTTGAACTAGAAAGTGAAATATCTGGATGTAGAAAATATTTATGGCATGAGTAGGAAGGCATTGAGTTATTCTATAGAAGTGACAAGCTAGGCTGAGGACTCTTGAAAATAGCTTTTACCCTGAGAAGTTTTCTGGGTAAGATTTGAAAGTAGTCTCTTTCCTCACACTGATGTTTCAAGTTAATTTGATTAATATAAAATATATCAACACATTTGTATTCTTCAGTTGCTAAATCTAAAGATATAAAATTAGAAAACTAAGCTTTAATGTATGTGCTATTAATAAAGATAGATTTTACAAAACAATATAAGCAACAAAGTTTTTTCTTTTTAAAAAGAAATGAAATAATACAATTTATTTAATAATATATAAATAATTAATAATATATATATACACTCTTCCTACATATGCCTGCAGGCCAGTAGAGGGCACCAGACTTCATTACAGATGTTTTTGAGCCATTATGTGGTCATTGGAAATTGAACTCTGGACCTCTAGAAGAGCAACCAGATCTTTTAACTACTGGGCAATCTCTCTAGCCCTATCTTAACATATTTTACTTTCAAAATATAAGCTAACTTAGACATCTTTAAAAATCTATGTCTCCTTTCTATCATACAGAAAATCTGTTTTCTAATGGATAGTCACTAATGTTTGCTTTTGTTTTATCCACATTTTTTTATGATTTAGCAACTTTTGTATATGCATAAATTTATAGGTGTTTTTTTCCACTTTGAAGAACTACCACCCAGCTTCCAAATAAATACCTAAAAACTTATAGTCTTAATTATAAATGACTAGCATTAATTTTGTCATTTGTCTTCCCTACATTTTGCCTCTGTTTTACCTTTTTCATCTTACTTTCTTCATATTGTTATACCTAAAGTTGCAACCCTGGAAAGACCACCAGAGACAAGGATGTAGCAAAATGCAAAAGCAAGGTTTATTGATGTAAATATAAGCCATGGCATGGAACCCAGTCCAGCTCTTGCCATAACAAGATCAGCATGGGCTCCCGAGGGAAGTTTACCAGTCACTTTTAAAGGGAAAAAACAAAATTTGGGTTTACTCTAGTGCAAGGTTGTGTGCTGACAGCTAATCTGAGGAATTTCTCCTTGAATCTTGGCCCAGGAATGATGGTGGTGTATTGTGATTAGAGCATTTGGTGGTCAGATAGCAGGGTCAGGGTGGTATAGACTCTGCAGTCAGAACTGAGGTCATGCTGCTTCTGGGAACTGAGTGAGAGACTCTTTCTCAGGGCTCTGTCTGTTTGAGTTTAGCATAGTTCTCTAAAATGAAAGACTCCTTTTAATCCTGGACCCCACCTGGATCATTCAGGTGTCCAGCTCATTCTCTACTAGAACTGGGCAAGCCCCTGCCAAGAATGTGGAACTGAACTCTATTTTATCTCTATGGCTACTAGAATACAAAATGATATTTCTTGAGCTAAGTTTACTCTTTTCAGTATTATACTGTGTAAGTGGTTGGGAAGTGGCAAGACTGGGGAGCTAGAGGACTGAGGCACTGTATGGCTTTGTTGTTGTAGCCTACCTGGCTTTAGTTAAAGCAGACATTAGACAATAAAGGCAAAACAAAAGAACCAGGCATTCAGTGAAGTCCTACCTTTTGTCAGACTGAGTGTCCTGTGCTTTCTTGGTTTCAACAGGACAACTCTTAAATGTACAGTCTGGCATGTGTGTAAAGGATAGGGAAAGATGTCTAATGACTTGCTTATGGTTGCAAGTTGTAGAAGGTTCTCAGAATCTATTTTCTTAACAACTTACAGAGGTGCCAAGCCTCAAGCCTTGTTGCATCCCTTGAAATTCTCTGTCACTTAGACTGTCTCTGTCCTGACCCATTTCACATCTAGCCCCTAAGCTGCATCAGGATAAAACTCCTCAGAAACTTCCTCTCCACTTTCTGCACCAGGAGCCCCAGAGCCTGAAGTATAACCAACAAGATAGTCAAGGCATTTACATAATAGATATGAATTATAAGACTGTGCTCTACAGTGATTTCTGAAAGGTCAAGTATGTGAGCAAATGTGGCATCAAGGTAACTTAAGTAACTCTGTTATCTCTTTTGTGGAACTCAATCAAAATGTGTTTTCTGGAGTTTATCACCTCATGAAAACTATGAAAAAAATAAATAAAAATTAAACTAGAAAACACAAAAGTATAGGCAAGACTCACAGAAAACAGAAGTAAACTTAAAAAACTTATTGAAATCAGTGTACCCTACATATATAATGGACTATGAAAGATACCAGGCCACATTGTTCCTAGGAGGAAGAAGAGGAGTTGCCTATGGATGGCAGGGAAATAATACAATATGCTATTAAAGCCAAGGCAAATAATATTGAAATGCACATCACTGTTAATTTAAGAAAGGTGGAAGGAAGAGTAAGAAACCATGCTCTGGTGACACATTTTATATTTAATAAAATCTGCTTGGGAATCAGAAAATATCAACAAGCCTGGAAGTTCAAGGAGTGGTGAACCACACCTTTATTCCCATCATTGGAAGAAAAGATAAGTCTGGATCCTTGGGAGTGCAAGGCTCAAAAGTCATTTGATATGGCAGATACCTTTTACTCTCAGCACTTGTAATCTCATGTATCTGTTTTACTTATACCTCAAGACCCAGAGAAACCAGCATAGAGCTAGTCAAGCATACAAGGGTTTATTTATTTTCTGGAATTATAAACTTCATCTTGAGTAAGGAAAACTGCTGAACTGTTGTAATCTGTAATTTGATCTTACTAACTCATAATCTTACTCAATTCTCTTCAGGAAATGTCCTGCAACAATTTTACAAAAGAGATTAAGATCTAGAAAGATAGAAACACAGAGAAGAGAGAAATAACCTAAGAAATATAGAGAGAGTCCCTTTAAAATGAAATTTATTTAGTCACCAAATCTATAACATGGCTTTTTACAAATTTAAGTTTGGCACACCCTCATAAGACTACACCTTTACAGTTCTTTTTCAACTAATATCTGTGCCAAATCTATGATAAATATTTCTTTTTACCCAGGTGTGGTCACATGAGGCAGAAGTTGGTAGATCTGCAAATTTCAGGTCTAGCCTCCAACTACATAGTAATTTCCACGCCAGGCAGAGATAGAAAGTAAGATTGTTTTAAAATAATCTCATCCCAATATACTCTACTTAATAAATTTTAAGTCTGTGAAAATTGTTTACCAAATAATATAGTCACCTTAAAACTTACTTCTTTATTTGGTATTATAAAGACAGTTGAAACACTGCATGCATATAATTCCATGCTTTTAATTAAAGCAAGATCAGTGAGAGAAATAAGAAACTTTACAAGGCTATGTACATATAATATCAATTAGAAATCTAGTCATAAACAAACACTCAATATTTTTCTCTGAATTTTATACTCAAACCAAGACACATATGGCCACATAAATTAGCACATACTCATAGATAGATAATAAGATTAGATTAGTATGATATGGTTTTCACCTTTAATTTCAATACTTTGGCTGCAGATGCAGGCAGAATTATAAAAGTTTGAGACCAACCTGTTGTAAATTCTGAATTTAAAGACAGCCCAAAATAGATTGAGAGGCCATGTCACAAAATAAAATTTCAATTCTGAATTGTTTTGACTAATCCTGAAATTCTATGCCAAAACACACTGAACTGTCTCAGTTTAACTTTAGCAGAAATACAGAGGTTCAGAACAATACTTGTTAAAAATAATTGCAATATGACATATCAACATACCACCTGTAAACTAAATGAATGTTACTTAAACAAAAGAAAGTTTAAGCTGCAAAAAAGTCTTAACACTATCCACCAAAATCTTCCATTTTTACTTAAGGATAAAAGAATACATGAAGCAATACAGACTCTAAAAGACTAAGAAATGAAGTCATTTAACAGCAAAACTATATTACTGTGAGAAAACCCATAGAAGAATTAAAAACAAATACAAAAAATATTAAGCAAACAGCTTGATCTATTTACTGAAATAATATCAAAGGAAAACATTTCAAACCTCAAACAATTATTTCTTAAAAAGGAAGTGGCACAATGGTGCCTAGCATGTGCTCTGCCTGGGTTTCACTCCAAATGAAAATTTCCCTGAATACTAAAAAACTTAAGATACACAAAAATAATTTAGCTAACAGCAAATAAGCTTTTAAAAGGAAACACTGAGTAATAATTACAATTTAGAACTAATGTGAGTACATATGGGTCAATACAGACAAAAAGAAAACAAATTACATAGATATGAATAAACAGTATAAACAGTATCCCACAAAACTATGGCTTTCCTCAAGAATAAAACTAGAACTTTATGGTACATTAGGCCTACAGCTGCTTGTAGTCCTATAATGCTTTAATGGATAGCTTGTTAATGTTATCCATGTTGTATAGATTTCTGTCTAGTGGCTGGATGTAAATCAAGAATTGGTCCTTTGTAATTATTTCAAGCCAAATGTCTTAACAATCCAATGTGGATCCTACCAACAAAATCTCTAAGGAGCTTGGCACATACACTTATCTTTGGGGTAAATTACAGATAATCATCCTTCAGTTAAATTCTATTTTATGAGATTTAATATCTCCTGAGCATTGGTAAATCCTGTATATCAATAATTCTACTCTTCTACCTCACACCTAACTAGTTGGGTGCTTCCAAACATATGAGATGCATTTACAACCTCCACAACAATAACTATGAATAAATTTTACATGTAAAGTTTGAATGCAAAGTGCTAAACATCTAGAAGGTCCTAGACAATCTAGGCCTCATCATGTTTGAAAACCAGCTTTCAAAGTGAGCATCTAAACCATGTAAAAACTAACTACAAAGATGTTTCTACACACAGCTGCCTGCTCTCAATTATATGGGCAGATTAAAGCCACAAAAATGGTGTTCAGAGGCATGACCTGGGGCCAGAAAATTTCAAGGACCACATGGGACCTCACTGGGCAGGGATTCTGCCCATAGGTGTCCACCCTGATCCCAGAAGGGCCAAAACACTAGCTCCTGCTTTTCACAATTTGGTTCACACCATCTTTTGACCACAGCCCTTCACTCACCACATTGTGCTTTCCTACCTTTGCCATGTTCTCTGCTCAGCTCTGTGCAGCAAGACAAGCAGGACACCACACGAATTTCTGCTACCACTCCCTCCCCAAAGCCAAGCCTGAATCTGACAACAGGAAGAGCCCACCACCAGTTTTGACTGGCAAGTCATCTGGAGGGCCTGATTAGCTGGTGAAACCTGAGTGACAAAAGCACCTCTCATATGGATGCACTCTTTTTAAAGATACAGTGCAATGTCCATTGACCCTGCCTTACACCCCAGAAAAGAACCTTTTCTAGAGCAGCAGAAATATTCATTATAGCAGTATGTGTCCCTGGCTCCAATTGGAAAACCTGCTATATTCCTGCACCCCATAGGCATTTTTCATTCCTCCCCCAGCTGGCTTGTATAGCTCACTATACTGTGTGGACTGGGATGAATCTTATAAGACTTCAATGCTTAGTTTTAACTTTTTGGTAGGTCTTGTGGTTCCTTTCTTTTTTTTTCTATTGTTAATTTTGTGTTTCTATTTTGCATATCATATTATAAATTAGCCTTTGGACATTCTCAAATTTCTTTGTAAATTAGTCTGATATTTGTGAATGTCTGCAAATGGTCTAATTGAAACCTTCATAAGGTCCACAAGCTGGGGAACTGAGAGAAGTCACTTTTGGTTAATTTGAAAGTTGGCATCTCAGTTTTAGTTTTGACTGCTGGCACCAGAAGTTCTGTTTCTTCTGTTGGTTGTCTTATATCTTATCATTCTGTTTGTCCTTTTTCTGAGGCATAAAACTGACAGTATGGGACAGACTAAGACTACTCCTATCCCTTATTTCTTCCTAGCTTTCAGACAAAAAGAAAAGATAGTGATGCAAGCCTCTGAAGAGAAGAGGATTAATAGGTTTTAGAATATTGAAACCTAGTGCCTGGGTACTAGGGTGATCCATAAACACTTTGGGGCTCAGAAAGTACAGGTTTGAGGACAAGCACATGGGGAAAAGACTGAATGGTAGATTATGCAGTGAAAAAAAAAATCAGAAGCCTGTTGCGCCGCGCCCAATCCCGTCCAGCAGGAAAAGACACAGCACCAGGATTCTTCTGTGGTAATTGACCAGGTCCTTTATTGTTACAGATACTTCTTGCAGTAGTAGCCCCTTGCAGTAGTTCTTCCTTCCTTTCTCCCAACCTGTGCAGCCAATTTTAAGCTCAAGTCCTTCACTCATCTAATGCCACGTGGGCCTTCACCATAGGGCCACGCACACGGAAGCAAGCTAGTCAATTCAGCACATCCCATGGATGGAGTTAATTATTACTAGAAGCATTTGCCATCAGGAAGGCGGGGTACAGGAGCCAGCGCCATCTTTAAGGTGCGGCAGCTCCCAACAGCTCCCCCTTTTTGTTTTAATAAGACACAGGTAGGGCAGTGGTCCATTCTCTGCTGTGCAACTGGAACATAATCCTAAGAGTATCATTGAGGCATCCCCCTAGACATCCCAGGACCCGTCCACACCCTAGTTTTCGCAGAGGTGGGAGGTTTAGGGCAATACCCACATGCAAATGGACGTGCTCCTCTCAAACTCCTAAAAACATAGCTAGGTAGTTTGACTGCACGACTTAGTGTCGCAACCTGCGTCTCTGCTATAGGGAGCAAATCATTTAGTTCTCAAGGTGGCAAGCCACACTTGAGGAGATTGGCCAGCTTCTAAAGCTGAGAAAGCTTGAATCAACATCGCCGTGCTCCGTCTTTGTGAAACCCTAATACGGCAAATGCACCACAAGCATAGCAAGAGTGTTAGAACTATGAGTCCACTGGCTGCACCTATTCCTGCCCACTCTTTCAGAGGATCCATGGCGGCAGCGAACCACGAAGTCAGCCCTTCAGCTAGTCCGGCATCCATCCTCGTGGAGTTCATCGCCACAATATCTGTTCTTAGGTCCTCAATCAGCATCTCGAACTTTCCGGTCCAATTACCTGTAAGATAACTAGATAGTTGTTTAGACAAATCTGCTGCATGGGTGAAATCCTCATACTGGATACTAGTCACACATAATCCTGAATATTTCCATTCACATCCAAGCTGTACAAGTTTCTTGGACCAAATCAATGCATTCCAGCTACTCCAAGGCTGGGAAGTACTCCATGTATACTTACTAACCCCATGAGCTCCTCCAGCGATCATGGCTAGAGGTTCTGCATTCAAACAACTACCATTAAGTCCACATAGTAGCCAATTATCAAAAGGATTAGAAACATGAGCTTGAGAGGGATTTTGATTAGAATAATTATGACCTACATTAGTTGCACTAAACGCTGTGGAGATCCCTGGAGAAAATGAAAAATATCCTGCTCTATCAGCCCAAACCACAGCATGGGACTGACATCCAGTCCATGGCCAGAATTCTCCCCAATTTATTCCCTGACAATAAGGAGCCCATTCTGGTTGAGGGGGAGGTATCTGTTCCATCCCTTTAGCTGGCCACCATCCAGAGAGCCAGGTGGCCTTAGCAGTGCGACAAGGTCCACCAGAATTTTTAGGCAAGTCAAACCATCCTGCAGTTTGATTATATAGCAGGATGCATGGGGAAAGATTTGACCTATTCTTCACTATCTGAAAACACAAACTTCCTTCTAAATAAAAAGATCTATTATCAGCTATTGAGGCTGTGTCATCATCCAAAGGTAAATAGGGAATTCCAAAGCTTCTATTGGCACTAAACAATCAAGGAAATACTCTAGCGTCATGGCGAACTGGCATCGGTCTCGGAAACACTGACAGGATTCCCCATCTCAGGTCCGCCATTTCTTGGTGTAGAGTCTGAAGAATCAGCATCATCTTTATCATGTACTGCATCACCAGCAACATCTTGTTCTTCTTGGATCTGCACTCTTCTTACCAGATGCTCTGGAACCCAAATGGGATCTTGGCGATCCTGTGGAAACACACAAACAGATCCTCTCGCCCAGACCAAAACTGGGTCTGGTCCATGCCATATGCCTGTGAGAATGTCCTTCCATTTTACTCTGCCTTGTTCTCCTTCTCGAGGAGCTAGATGTCTATCGGCTGCTGAATGGCCTTGACAATCCAAATTTCAAAAATTTAAGGTAAAAAGTGCAAGAGAAAGTCTCTCTTTAGGGATGCGGCCGTGGCCTATTCCCTCTTTTTGTTTTAATAAACATTCTTTAAGTGTCCGATGGGCCCTTTCCACAATGCCTTGTCCTTGTGGATTATAAGGCAGCCCATGGTTCAACTGAACTTCCATCTGTTTGCAAAAGCTGGCAAACTGGTGCCCTGCATATGCAGGTCCATTATCAGTCTTTAATTGTTGAGGCTTTCC